>PVJI01004187.1:0-112053 GCA_004026765.1 Micronycteris hirsuta | reverse complement strand
TATTTTTAAACTAAAACAATGGTTTTTAATGGGAACCAGAGATATGCTTACAACTACATAGTCTGACACAAAAACCCCGTGGGTGATCAGGAGTTGGAAGGCAAAGCAATGAGGATAACACTGGGTATAGACGAAAAGCAGTTCGAGAACCTCCGGAGGCAGGCCAGGATGGCCTCCCTGCAATCCTGTCTGTGGTCAGCCCTGGAATCCATCTTTCCTGGGCCAAAGCCACCTCTGCCCTCACCACCCCGGCTGCCTTGGAAGCTCCTATAGTCCCCGCCTTGGCCTTGGTAGCCACGCCGATCATATCCTCCTCTGCCACCACAACGACCGTCTCCGTAGCTATCCCCGGTATGAGAGTCTCCCCATCCGCCTCCTGGGCCATCTGGTTTAGGGGTCCTGCGTGGGTTGCATTCATTCCTCTAAGAGAAGTTCATGTTCTCACATGTAGGATTAGGACGCTTCCAGTCCCCAGCTTGCTGCTGTCCTCCACTGCCAGCACCTTCACTGGGGAATCCTCCCTAACCATGCCACCACTGCCACCACCTCCATAGCCTCCATGGCCCGTGGGTCCTCCGTGCCCTTGGCCTTCGTGACCATTGCCACCACCCCAGTTGAAATAGCTCAGTAGCAAATGAGGTACCTCCACCACCCACTCCTCTACTTGGCTCAGTAGCAAATGAGACCTTGATAGGATTTGCAGAGAATTCTTTACGATCAAAGCAGTCACTAGCTGCTTTAGCAGAAGGTGGGTCATCAGATGATACTGTTGCCTCTCCCTTCAGCTTGCCCGTTGCCCTGCCTGTATAGATTAATCACAGGCTGTCCTGTTTTCTTAATAATACCAATCTGCTTGGAGTAATCAGCCACAGACTCAGTTGTAACATTCTCGCCCAGGCCTTTCATGACAATGGTGTCTGAATTATCCTATTCAGAGTCATGATGTGATCCTTGGTCCTGAGGGCCACCAGATTTATGGAAGCTACCACAGTCACTTCCACCCATGCTGCCTCTACTTCCACAGCCACCTTCACAACCTCTGGGTTCATAGCCACTGCTGCTGCGGTCGTAACCACCGTGACCTCCCTAGCTTCATCCCCCACAGTCCTGCTGGCTTCTCCTGTAGCTACCGCCACCACTACCACTCTGTTCCTGATTGCCACAACCGCTGTCACCACCACCACTCATGGGGGACTGGTCTTGGCCACGGTTACCTCCCTCACCCGCTCTGCGACCTCCACTGTTACTGTTGTACTGCTTCTGCCGTCCATAGCCCTGAGGAGGATTACGGAGCTTTGCTGCTGTCCATAGCTCGACTGCTGCCCACCACAGGCCACACTGCTGACCACAGCCCCCATTCGGGCTGCCCGTAGTTGGTTCTGAGAACTCTACCGTAACTTCCCAAGGTGTTGCTGGGAGCTTGCCGCTGCGCATATCCAGGGTAGGACTGCAGCCCATAAGATAACTGAGAACCGTGGCCGCTGCCATAGCCACCAGCTGAGCCTTATCCCTGGGGAGCCGACTCAGTGCCATAGCCTGTGTTCTGGGTCTGTCCATAAGAACTGTAGATGCTCTGGCTGTAGCCTGAAGTGTCCGCTGACGCTGTAGCCACCGTAACTCAGCTGTCCGTAGGGCTGATTGCTCTGCTGTGAAGAACCCTGCCCGGGCGGGGTGGGGCGGCCCCCAGCTTTGGGTTGCTTGTTGGGTGTAGCTGTTCGAGGCACGCTGGTGCACGCACACACAGCCCGGCACAGAACATGATTCCAGCACTGCAGAGCACCCGTGCCGCTTAGTACCACCAGGTGGGGGTTAGGGTTTCAACGTAGGAATTGGGGGTAGGGGCATACACATTCAGTCCTTAATGTGTTAAAAAATTCAGTAATTTTTCAAAGAAATATTTTTGGTGGTTGATACAGAAACAGGATAGTAAGAAAAATGTTAACATAAACCCACGCTGGTGAATTTATGATGGTGCAGACTAATTGAATTTGCTTTAAGTTCATTTTGCTGTCCATCTTTAGCTTGTAAATCTGAAAGGCAAGAGAGTTTGGAGTTGGTGTTGACATACATACAGAATATATATACATATATATACTTTTCATACCATTATATACAGTCTCTCTTTATTCATTTTTTAATCTGCCAGGTTAGCCCTCAAGTAACCGATTTT
The DNA here is from genome assembly GCA_004026765.1 of Micronycteris hirsuta. NCBI lineage: Eukaryota > Metazoa > Chordata > Mammalia > Chiroptera > Phyllostomidae > Micronycteris > Micronycteris hirsuta. The sequence continues at coordinate 109,883 of PVJI01004187.1, read as the reverse complement.
TCAGAGTTTAATAAATTTGAGCTACTCAAAACTGACAAACTGATTTATTCCCATCAATGCAAAGACAGCCGCGGTTGAACAGAAGGCAGCAAGGGAGAATGGGAGGGGGCCGTCACGGTTAAACGAAGCTCCCTGTTTGTGTGGCAGAGCAATAGATGACGTGAGCATTTCTTAGCCAGCGTGGCGACTCATTAAAACCCGAACATAGATTCGGGTACACGCCGATGCTTTAAACTAACATCAAGTAGGAATTTTAAGATCCAAGTAATGTTTCTTATCAAACTTCATTTATAACCTGTGTTCTTTAATACATTCTCTTAAAGAAAAAATGAGCCCTTTTATTTTAAAATAGTACTTTGACCTCTGCCCTATTTGTGTTGTTTGATTTTATAAACTAGAGCTATTTTATTATGAGAAACGTTTCTCTTCAAGGCAAACTTGTGTTTATCTACTTGTTAATTTAGGCTATACGGGGAAACACGTGGACCTGGAGGTCAGACAAAACTGGGTGTTCTATTAGCTTGGTGACTCTCGGAAGTTTTCTTATTATTTCCAACTTAGTTTATTTATTGAGTTGCCCACCATAGGCATTCTCATACACTTTATCATTGAGTCTTTAAAATCTTAGTAAGGATTAGGTATTAAGCTACATATTTTTAAAGTTTTAAATGTTTTAGCATTTAAAAAAACTGAGAAACATGAAGAACACCGAAAGTGTTGAAAGAGGAATAAAATGCATGCGCAGCCAGCTTAGGAAACACGACACTGATGTGCTGTCGACGCCTCTGCGCTTCCACTTCCATTAGGCAGGCAGGGCGCGTGGCAGAAAACCCGAATGGGGTGTGGGTGCTTTGTTCCTCTCAGACCCGGAGAAGTTTGGAGATGGGTGTTCCTGGGACCCAGGCCCTTCTAGTTTTGTGCCCCTTCATCTTTAGGGTGTGGCCCTTGTCTCCATGCTTGCAAAATGGCAGCTGGGGCTGCGGCCCTGACATCTGAGTTCATTGAAAGAGGAAAGGCCCATGTGTTGACTTCCATTTCAGAGACCAGAATTTTTGTGCTGGAAGATGTAGTTATTAGCAGAGACCATTTTTGCCGTCATCGAAATGTAGGTCTGGACACTACTGGTCAAGATGGAGGAGTAAATAAACGCGGCTCACCTCCTCGGACAACCACAGAAAAATTACATTTAAACAAATATCACTTAGAACCATCAGAAAATTGAGCTGTATGGAAGTCCGACAACTAAGGAATTAAAGAAACCACATTCATCTACATGGGTAGGAGGGATGGAGGAGACCCACACCAGACCCCCCAGCCTAGGGTTTTAGTGCCAGGAAGATAAGTCCCCATAACGTCCAGCTGCAAAAACCCGTGGGGGTTGGGTCAGCAGAAGAAACTATAGGATTCTCAGGCTTCTCTTCCTAAAGGGACTTGAAGTGCACACGGACTTACTCAGACTCACTCCGTCTGAGCTCCAGCTCTGGAGCAGAACCTTGAAGGGCCCCAGTGGTATACAGGGAGGAACTGAAGCGTCTGGCATCAAGGCGAGAGTGGGAGGTGGAGGACAGCTTCCCAGACAGAACTGCAGGCAGCAGTCATTGTACCTTTTCAGAGCCCTGTCCCACGCAGAGCAGTGGCACCATATCTGAATCTCCATCAACCTGGCTTAAATGGTGAGCCCCACCCTGTTGATTATCTAAGGGTCCTCCCCATCCAACTTACAGGCCCACTCACGATGGTAACAGTGGCTTTTCCATATGAAGGGCTGGGCTAGGTGCAGGCTTCAGACCTTCCTAAATCTGCTCAAAGAAGCAGAAGCTGAGCCCAGCCCCTGTACCTCTCACTGAGTGGCCCTGTTAACAGAAATCAAGACTCGTCTACAGAGGAGGTAGTGCTCAGCCTACATGAAGGTTGCACCTCGAGTATACAGCTTGGGTGATAGGGGAGGCTGTGCCACTGGTCCCTACAGGACACCTGCTACATTAGGCCATGCTACCAAGACACAGAGTCAAAGCAGCTCTACCTAATACACAGAAACAGACAGGAATGCTGCCAAAATGAGGAGACAAAGAAACATGGCCAAAATGAAAGAATAGATCAACACTTCAGAAAAAGAACTAAACAAAATGGAGATAACTAATCTATCAGATGCAGAGTTCAAAACACTGGTTATAAGGCTGCTCAAAGAACTCAGTGGGTACTTCAACAGCATAAAAAGACCCAGGCAGAAATCAAGGATGTACTAATTAAAATAAAGAACAATTTACAGAGAAGGAACAGCAGAGTGGATGAAGCCGAGAATCAAACCAATGATTTGGAACGTAAGGAAGCAAAACCCAACCAATCAGAACAACAAGAAGAAAAAGGAATTAAAAAAATCGAGGATAGTTTAAGGAGCCTCTGGGACAACTTTAAATGTTCCAACATTCGCATCATAGGGGTGCCAGAAGGACAAGAAAAAGAGCAAGAGATTGGAAACCTATTTGAAAAAATAATAAAAAACGTCCCTAATTTGCTGAAGGAAATAGACATGCAAGTCCAGGAGGCACAGGGAGTCCCAAACAAGATGGCTGTAAAGACAACCACACCAAGACACATCATAATTAAAATGACAAGGGTTAAAGATAAAGAGAGACTCTTAAAAGCATTAAAAGAAGTTGGTTACCTACAGGGGAGTTCCCATAAGACTGTCAGCTGATTTCTCCAAAGAAACTTTGCTGACTAGAAGGGGACTGGCAAGAAATATTCAAAGTCATGAAAAGCAGAGACCTACAGCCAAGATTATTCTACCCAGTGAAGATATCATTTAGAATCAAAGAGCAGATTAAGAGCTTCCCAGATACAAGGTAAAGCTAAAGGAGTTCATCATCACCAAGCCATTATAATATGAAATGTTAAAGGGACTTATTTAAGAAAAAGAAGATCAGAACTATGAACATTAAAATGACAGTAAATACATGACTAAGCAAAGAAGCAGAATAGAAACAGAATCATAGATATGGAAAACATTGGGATGGTGACCAGTGGGGATGGAAGTTTTGGGGAGATGGGGAAAAAGGTGAAGGGATTAAGAAGTACAAATTGGTAGGTACAGAATAGGCAGTAGGATGCTAAGTGCAAGTATAGGAAAGGGAGTTGCTAAAGAACTCATATGCATGACCCATGGACTTGAACAAAGGAGGGGGTATCACTGCAGTTGGGGGTGCTGAGTGGAGGGGGCAAAGGGGTGAAAATTGGGACAACTGAAATAGCATAATCAATAAAGGAAGTGTAGGTTCTGCCAGTAAGGAGAAAAGAAGGGTTATTAGGTAGTCAGCTAGCAGCTTCTCCCTGACAACTAAACACTATCCTAAATTAAGATTTTTTAAATTGCATCTCTATTTTTTCTAAGTGTGTATATCCCTTAGAAATATAGAAGCATACTTTTTATGTTTTTAAACTTCATGTGAATGGTATCTTATCTTATATGTGTTTTTCCACAACTTGCTTTTTTTTCTTCACCCAGCTATGTCAGTCATCTGTATTCGTATGTGGCATTCTAGTTCATTTCTTCCCACTGTTGGGGAGTATTCCAGTATGTGACAGTACTGTACTTGACTTATCCAGTATGTTGTTGTTAGGCATACAGGATGCTTCATTTTTGTTCTACTGTATCTACCCTCTTCTATTCCATTGATCAATTGATTGATATTTCTCCTTTTTGGGGGGTGTTACTTTCTTGTATCTTTACATTTCTGGTAATTTTTGGTTGGATTTCAGACATAGTGAACTTTACCTGGTTGGATGCTAGATTTTTTTCTCTCTCAATATTTTTTTTTAAAGATTTTATTTATTTATTTTCAGAGAAAGGAGAAGGAGGGAGAAAGAGCAATGTATGGTTACCTCTCACATGGCCCTCATTGGGGACCTGGCCCGCAACCCAGGCATGTGCCCTGACTAGGAATCAAACCGGGACCCTCTGGTTCCCAGCCTGCGCTCAATCCACTGAGCTACACCAGCGGGCTCTCTCTCTTAAGTTTTTTTTTTAACATTTTTTTAAAATTTATTTATTTATTTTCAGAGAGAGGAGAATGGAGGGGGAAAGAGCAATGTATGGTTGCCTCTCACATGGCCCTCACTGGGGACCTGGCCCGCAACCCAGGCATGTGCCCTGACTGGGAATCAAACCAGGACCCTCTGGTTCCCAGCCCGCGCTCAATCCACTGAGCTACACCAGTCGGGCCCCCCATCTACTCTTAAACATTAGTTTCTTCATCTAAACATTTAATCCCCCTTCTCTTTCAGGTGTTTTATATAATGCCTGGCAGATATGCTTTGTTCTTTTTTAAAAAGATTTTATTTATTTATTTTTAGAGAGGGGGGTAAGGAGGGAGAAAGTGAGGGAGAGAAACATCAATGTGCAGTTGCCTCTCGTGCGCCCCCTACTGGGGACCTGGCCCGCAACCCAGGCATGTGCCCTGACTGGGAATTGAACTGTTGAACCTTTGGTTCACAGGCTGGCACTCAGTCCACTGAACCACACCAGCTGGGGTTGGCAGATATTCTTTATCACTCAATGACTGATCATTAATAACTTTAAGAAAGGAATAGATAAAATACTGTGATAGTTTGGAGGAAAGTTAAATATTCAGAGGTGAATCTTTCAGGCAGGTGTATTTTATGTTTTTGCAAGGAGTGAAGTAAATTTACCCATATCTATATAAGGTTGACAACCATGATTTTATTTTATCATCTTGGAATATTTATAGTTCCTTTAATATCCTTAGGAATTTTCTGTTTTCTCAATCTTGTCTAAGATTTTAAAATCTCAAGGTTATTTAACATGATTCACCGTCATGCCTTTGTGTCATGCTACAGACTGAATATTTGTGTTCCCCCAGATTCCTGTGTTGAAATCGTAACCCCCATGCAATGGTATCAGGAGGTGGATTTTTTGGCAGGGTGATTAGATCATGGGGATAGAGCCCTCATGACTGGGAGGAGCACCCTTATAAAAGAGACCGTAGAGAGCCCTCTCACCCCTCTTTGTGTCGTGTGGGGACACAGCAAGAAGTCTACCCTCTGCAACCTGAAAGAGATCCTCAGCAGAACCCCACCGTGGCGGCGCCCTGGTCTCAGACTCCCAGGACTGTGAGACATAAATTTCTGTTGTTTGTAAACCACCCAGGCTACGGCACTTTGTTATAGCAGCTCAAACCGACTAAAACACGTCACCATATGATTTCCTGTGTGGCAAGCCAGCTCTTCAGCCAGTCGCTTTTATCATATACTGTTTCTTCAGGTAGTAGCTCATTAGTAGTTAAATTATTTTATCAAACATGTTGAAAGGCATGTCTGCAGTTATTTAAAATATTTTTCCTAAAGTATGATGGTCATTTTTGCATATTTCTCTGTTTGTGTGTTTATCAGAATGTCTATTTTTGTCATGTTTTAAGTACTGTTGACTCTGACCATAGACAGGAAGTAAGCACACATACAGTGATTGGCATTATATACTAGAAATTGTGAGTCCCGCACAGTTAACCGTGGACCCTCTCACAAGACTCCAACGGGTATCTTATTTGACCATTTAGTGTTTCTTGTCCTACAGAAATTCACACGCCCGACTTGCTTTTGACAGTGATTTTTTCCGGTGGCTTATGTGAACAGATTAGTGGTGTCTAACTAATTTCTTCCCTTAATGAAGGGAAACAAATAATCATGCCCATTTCAAAAACTGCTGTGAATTGAGCTTAAAATGCCTTAAATCACACCCACAGTGAATGGAGTCCCTTTATCGCTCAAAATGACTGCCATCTTTCTCCGCTCACTTATGATTCTCCGCAGCTCACCATAAACAGGTTTATCTCAATTCACTTATTTTACAGAAAAGCGTTCGAAGGAGGATTTATTTTTTCTGCCCACTTTTTAAAATATGAAACAATTCTGAGTGTCTCTGGTGCATTTTGTGAGGCAGAACAGCCCTTTCTGGTGATTTACCCCCTTTCTTGTCCTACCCACTCCATGCTAAGTACCATCCAGCTAGTTGGCCTGAAGTTATGGTCGTATTTTTTCATAATTGGTTCCCATTATATTGCTGTTTCAGGCAATTCTCTGGTTTTGAAATGGGAGTGTTACCTAGTGTAATGCAGGCTCCTTGGAGCTGTTAAGCAAATTCCTTACCAAGCATGTGGAATAGTTGTGGACTCTGCCTTTTCTACTTTGATGAGGTGGGAAAAGACAGCATGTCACTCAGGAAAGTGTTTAGCTGCAATTAACAGTGTTGGTAGCTTAGACACATAGTTCCCTTGGGGGACCCGGGTCTTCCTGACTTTAAACACAGCCACTCTTAGCACGCTGGCTTTCATCTTCCTGTTTGTCGTTGGGTGGTCTCAAGATGGCCATGTTGACCACCTATGGACCCCTTTTAACAGGAGAGCAAACGCTTACCTAGGATTGTGCCCTCTGGACACACCTTCACCCCCAGCCCCCTGCCACCAGCAGCTGGACTTTGTCTGAGGTTTCATCAGCCAGGTCCAGGTCACATGGCCATTCCTGGACTTCAGGGAGTCTTAGACAAAAAGGAAGAGGGCTGTGCTTATTGTCTTGGACCAATTGTTGTCCTTAAGCTGGGCATGGCACATTGCTGCCCCAAGCAAAATTTGGTTTCTGGTGGCAAAGAAGAAGGGAGAATGGATATTGGGTACGTGGTTGGCAGTGTTGGCCACAGATGTGTGTTCTCAATCTCTTCTTTCTCTTTGTCATTATATACCACACCACACCCATAGAGAGAGATACAACCACCCGAATCCAAAATGAAAATGTCACCTCTTTGCCAGACTCACCTGTGTTGCTTCCCCTTGCTTTTGGCGGGTGGGAGGACTGAATACTTCAAAAAATACAAGGTCGAAAGAGGTCCAACTTTGCCCACCTGCCGTGGCCTGATCTTGTATTGCACTTCCGCGTGCTGTCTGTGAGGCAGCCCACTGTCATTCTTAAGGTCCCACACTTCATAGTCTTTTGTTCTGCCACAGGGCCTCGTACCTGACATTCACTCTGCTGACAGGTCTCTCCTTCACCCCCTCCTCCCCAGCACCATCACGGCCTCTCGGGGCAGCTTTCCTGACCACTCAGCTGGCTCAAGACCCTTGGCACGTGATGCGCATTGGGTGGCCCCTTGTTCATGGCACGAACGGCGCGTTATCATTTTGCCTTTGTCTGTGAGCCTCCTTATGGGCCTTGTCCTCTGTAGGCAATGAGCTCCATGCGAACGAGGCCAGGCCCACTCGTGTTCATGGTTTGTATTCTTTCAGAAGGTTTTTGGCTGCAGGTTTAAACAAAAAGTAGCCTAAATAAGTTGGAGCTCATTGTTCTCTCATAGTAACAAGTCTGAATGCAGGCAGCTTCCAGCACTGAGGAGGTTGCCCAGCACTGTCACAATCAGCGTCTCGGCCGCATTGTTTTTTAAACTTAACTCATGGTTGCAAGATGGGTGCAACAACCAAGCTATCTCCTCCATCTTAAAGAGAAGAAGGAGGAAGTTTGGGAGGCAATACCAGTGGCATCTGACCCCTTTTTCAGAATAACAGACAGTTCCCCGGAATTCCTCTAGCCAGTTTCTGCTTGGGTCACCTTTGTCTGGAAGCCGTGCATGTGGCTTTTCCAGCCTCTACCCTGGAGCTGAGCAAGGCAAGAAAAGGGGTGGAATTGGGAGTCGGGAGCGGTCTGCCCCGCCCCTGTTGCTGCAGTGCTTACCTGACAAGTACTTCGGTGTCAGCGGACAATACCAGAAAGGAGGAAACACTCATCTGCTCTGATTGTTTGTTCATTCCCTCATTCCTTGTCTGGTTTGAGCCACTCTAAACATACACGCACTTGCTGATTCTCATGACAGTTCTGGCTGGCAAGTTAGACTTTATGTTTATTTTGGAATAAGCATCAGAATCTCAGGGAGAATAAATGACTTAACCTGAGATTACACAGCTACGTAAGGGACAGAACCAAGATTCAGACCCATCTCCCTCCCGGTAGGACCCCCTCGTTTCCCACAGCGCTCCGCGGCCTCCCGGGGCAGGCACATCTGACCCTGTGAGAGCTCCTGCACTTGCTGGTTTTCTACCGCCGGCCAGTAATTATCAGCCTGCCAGAATGTAGCTTCTTCATTAAACACACTGGCAAAAACTGTTTGCTAATAGTACTGCCACTGCAATTTGGGTAGTTTTGTATTTGGACTCTGATAAGGCAATGTTCATTTTATGAGCAGGGTTATAATTTTTCGGACAGGGCCCTGTATGGTAGAGTAGTTAAAAAGTGTTTTCCCAGCAGTCAGTCCATACTCTTAGCACTCTAACTAATTTGCATAATTTTTTCCTGTTTTTAGTAGGAAAAAGCACTTTGCCAGGAGCTTTTGCCCTTTATTATTTTTGAAAATCCCAGCATTCATTTTTGTTTCAGAATAAATGAAACAGTGATCATCTGTATTCATGTCCGTAGCTTTATAGCTATGCATTTGTGAACTAAAATATTCAGAGACATTTCATTTCTGTACCATGGTTTTTACAAAAAATAATGTGTGTGTGTGTTTTGTGATTATAAAAGTAATAGATGCTCAACTGAAAAAAAATTTGGAAGAATGAGAAAAATCAATCATAATTTTATACCACCCAGGGGTAGTAACTATTAACATTTTTGGCATATTTCTTTCCTAAATGTCTTTAAAAAAACATTTTTTGCATACATAGCTGAGTTCATAAATTATTTGCAGTTTTGTATGCTCTGATTTTTCATGTAACATAAACAAGCCTCCTTGTTATTACAAGCATCATTGTGAATAGCTGTGTAATGTCTCTTCATTAAAACACACCATCCTTCATAATTTTGAAATGCTGACTACAATAAAACAATGATATAGCACCATAAGTAAAAAATATTTTCAGTATTATTTTACATAATTTAAGATAGAAACATTTTTTTTAATTAAAAAAATTGTCTTGGTAGATATGCTTCAGGATCTGCTCCTTACGGTTATATTAAGAAGACTCTGTAAATGTGTTTTGTGGAGTTACATACCAAGGTGTACTCCCCTCTTTGCCAGTCTCTCCTTTGTTCCAGTAATGTCTGTTCTCTTTAAATGTCCAATATTTTCCTCGTTTTATGGTTCGCCATGACTGGTTCCTCTTTCCCTGGCTCATTTTCTGTGTCTGGATTTTTTCCTGCCCAGCAAGCCCTCAGGTGCTGGCGTCAAGTCCAGGTTTGTCAGGACATTACAAAAGCGTGTCTCCCGTGCCACCGTCCTCGTTGCTCCTTTCCTCTTCCCAACCCTCCCGACCCAATGGCCTCCAGCTAGAGTGACTCGCAAGCTCCTGAACCAGGGCCCTCGGAAGCTGCGGAGCACCACACCGACTCCCGCTAGGGCTCCCAGTAAAGTGCAGCACGTCTGGGGGGAGGGATTTCAATAAGTGCTTCTGTGGCTGGGGCTGATCCTAAGGTTGGCATGGAGAAAATATTTTTTGTTGTGTTTTTTTTTAGTTTTGTGGGGCAAGACCTGGAAAATAATTTATTTTACTCTGTGATGTGATGTGTGCTACAAGTACGAGAACTTATTAGAGGAGAGATCTTTTAATTTTTAGGAAAAGGTATTTCATATATTTACTTCAAAAGTCATTGTTCCCTTCTACACTGAATGTGTAATTTAAGGAGTGACTTTTTAGCAATCTGCAGAGCGTATTCCAGCTCTTGTTATGAGGAAGGGTTAAGAACTGGTACCTTGCGTTCTCCTTCTAGTGCCAAGTCCTTGCCTTTGACCTTTCGTTTTCTTTCTTTATACCCAAATTAAACTGCATATGATGGCTTCTCTGTCGTCAAAACAGCCTAAAGTGCTTCTGGAGTTTGCCAATGGCCGTTCCCAACACAGAAATAGTTGCCGCATTGTAGAGACTTCAGTCTAAGGACTTCTCTGTAGGTAACTCTTACGTCTGTTAACAAAAAGCCTGCCCGTCTTAGCGCGGCTTTGTGCACGCGAGTCCAGTCCTCGAGCCCATTACTTACAAAGCACTGACATGAACTTCAGGATACTCTCCTGTTTTGCCCTGTAATGCCTTGTGGTGTGGGGATGGCCAAGCTTTTCAAGAGGCTGGCGTTTTAGAGGATGTGTGGTGTGGAGGCGGTGGCGGATCTAGGACTGTGTGTGCCGCAGAGGAAGGTTTGAGTGGGGTGTAGAGCAGTCTGTGGCTGTCTTCACCGAAAGGGGGCGCCGCTTCGAGTGGCACACTCCTGCATCCTGCCTTGACTCCTCACCCAGCTCTTCACAGAAAATTATTTATAATGGAAGGGTGCCGTTCCATATCCATGGCTTGAAGAACAACTCCCCAAAATAGAACATACCATCTGTTATTGATTGACATTTAGAGTATCTCATGGATGTTATGATGTGAGCCTTGAATTGCTTTTTCTAAGGGAAGAATAATCCAAAGTGTGATAAATCTGCTAGCGGGTCCTCTACCTGCCTCAAACAAATTATCATTGATAAGCATCAGTCATACTTACTGTCATGATTTTTCCTTGGTACAACAAGATGCTAGTGTTTTTTTTATTAAAAAAAAAGAACAGATCCTTTAGTTTTGCAGGTATGTGTCATGTCCCCTGGCACTGAGAGGGCAAATACCAAGAAGACAGAAAAGTACTCATGTGTTCCCTTCAACTGGCCCCTTCCACTGTTCCGTATCTGGCCACCCCTGTGGTGACCTCAGGCCCCTCTGTTGCTCGCTCCGGGGTCCCTTTTCTTCTCGCAACCCAGCAGGCCCCTCTGGCCTCCACAGCCTCAAATTACTGGTTTTTTTTTTTTTTTTTTAAACCACAGGGTGTTTTTTTTAAGATTTTATTTTTATTTATTTTTAGGGAGAGGGGAAGGGAGGGAGAAAGAGAGGGAGAGAAACAGCAATGTATGGTTGCCTCTCACATGGCCCTCATGGGGACCTGGCCCGCAACCCAGGCATGTGCCCTGACTGGGAATCGAACCGGGACCGCTTGGTTCCCAGCCTGCGCTCAATCCACTGAGCTACACCAGCCAGGGCTTCAAATTGCTGTTTTATTGTAACCAAAACTAGTGTTATGACTTGAAGTTTTGACTTAGTTTTTCATTTTTGTCAGTGTTACATCCGCAGGCAGATTCGTGAGTCAGATAGTCGTACACAGTGTTGAGAAGCAACAGTTCACAACTCCTCACCAGCCCTCTGCTCACTTCCCTTTGGCCACTGTCTTCCATGATTTTAGCCAATTTTGTTGATAATCACTTACGTAGTTATAAATAGCATGCTCACGTTGCTACTTCTGGATCTTTCACTGTGTTTGCATCTTTGTTAAAGCCTAATTTTGGTTATATATGTATTAATATTTATAATAGTTTATACATTATTTTAAGCATTATTCACAACTGAGCTATATAGTATGTCATGATTATTTTTTCTGCAAATTTTATTTGCATTTTCAAAATAAAAAGTCTTAGTTTCTAAAATATGCTAATTCAGTCTCGATGTCATTTTTCAAAGGCGTAAGTGGATACCTTTCCTGTCAATATCAGGTGTTCTACCAGTTTCAGCCTCTTGAAGAAATTTCTCCCTCTACTCCCTAATGGGCGGCTCTCTCAGCCTATTCACAGCTGTCGCCTTGGGATGTCCCTCCACTTCTGGGGACTGATGACCTCCCCTTCCCTCTCGTGTTGGGTCCCCACTTCCTTTCTTTGCAGGTGCATCACAACTTCTTGTAGCTTCTGGGGAAGAATTTGCATTTGAAAATATCTTCATTTGACCCTGACATTAAATTAAATTAAATTAAATTAATAGTTTGGTAGTTCGGCTGGGTATAGAACATTAGGTTAAGGAGTCATTTTTCTCTCAGAATTTTGTAAGCTTTGCTTCCTTGCTTTCACTTGTTCAGTAAGGGTTTTAAGGTGCTCAGTTCCATTCTGATTCTCGATCCTTTTGTGAGACTGGAAACATGTAGGATCTTCTCTTTGTATCCAGTATTTGGAAATAGCATTGTGATGTACCATAGTGTGAATCTGCTTACTCTGTTTAATAAAGTCATGGCCTTCAAATATTTTTGAATTATTTCATTGATGATTCTCCTCTGTAAGTTTTTCTTTTTTTCTTTAAGTATATTTTATTGATTATACTATTACAATTGTCCCAGTGTTTCTCCCTTTGTCTCCCTCCACCCGGTACCACCCTTCCCCCCAGCATTCCCTCCCCCACCCCTTAGTTCATGTCCTTGGGTTGTGCATATAATTTCTTTGGCTTCTCCATTTCCTGTACTGTTCTTAACGTCCCCCTGTCTATTTTGTATCTACCAATTTGTACTTCTTATTCCCTGTACCTTTTCCCTCATTTCTTCCCCTCCCCCTCCCAGCTGATAAACCTCCATATATGTGATTCTGTTCCTGTTCTATTTGCTTAGTTTGTTTTTGTTTTTTAGATTCATTTGTTGATAGTTGTGACTATTGTCATTTTAATGTTCATAGTTTCTTTTTCTTAAATAAGTCCGTTTAATATTTCATATAATAAGGGCTTGATGATGATATATTCCCTTAGCTTTACTGTGCCTGGGAAGCACTTTATCTACCTTCCATTCTAAATGATAGCTTTGCTGGATAGAGTAATCTGGGTTGTAGGTCCTTGCTTTTCATCACTTTGAGTAGTTCTTGCCAGTCCCTTCTTGCCTGTAAGTTTTCTTTTGAGAAATCAGCTGACAGTCTTATGGGAACTCATTTTTAGGTAACTCTCTGCTTTTCTCTTGCTGCTTTTAAGATTCTCTCTTTATCTTTAACTTTAGGCATTTTAATTATGATGTGTCTTGGTGTGGTCCTCTTTGGGTCCAACTTGTTTGGGATTCTCTGTGCTTCCTGGACTTGTATGTCTATTTCCATTGCCAAGTTAGGGAAGTTTTCTTTCATTTTTTTTTTTAATGAGTTTTCAATTTCTTGCTCTCCCTCTTCTCCTTCTGGGTGCACCCCTATTATTCAGATGTTGGCACTTTTGGAGGTGCCCCACAGTCTTCTTATACTCTCCTCATTTTTTTAAATTTTTGTTTCTTTATTCTGTGCTGGTTGAATGCTTATTTCTTCCTTATGTTCCAAATTGTTGATTTCCTTTCCTTCACTGTTGATTCCCTTTGGATTTTTCTTTATTTCACTTAGTGCAGCCTTCATTTCTTTCCTTATGTTTTTGCTGTACTCAGTGGCTTTTGTTTAGTTCTTTTTCTCAGGTTTTGTTGTGTTCTTTCATTTGGGCTGTATTTCTTTGTCTCCTCAATTTGGCAGCCTCCCTGTGTTGATTTCTGTGTGTTAGGTAGAGCTGCCTTGACTCCCTGTCTTAGTGCATCTGTTAAGTTGTATGGGGCAGAGCATTAAGTATTCACCAGGTTGGGGCAATCTGCTGCACCACTTTGTGGCACTGTGTAGCAGGGAGGGGTCAGAGAGGAGACAGTGCCACTGCCTGGTTTCTGGAGCATGCCCAGCACTCACCCCATTTCCAGTCACTTCACCCGCTCCCTGTGTGCAACTGGCGTCCTTCTAGCTGTTGCCCTGGTATTGAATCCCAGAGTTAGTGGGTTTACATATGTTTTAAGATCATGCAGCCCCTAATGGACTCTCCTGAGTAACCAGCAGTTACTTCTGTTTCCCCAACCCCCACTGGTTTTTCCAGCAAGAAGTAACAAGGTTTTCTCTTCCTGGCGCTTGAACCCTGGGTTGCATGGTCTGGTCTGGGACTGGGATAGCTTGCTCCCAAGGTATCCCTCCCAATTTTTATCCACCACATGTGAATGTGGTACTGCCGGTTCTGCCACCGCCACCACTGCTACCTCTCAGCACCACACTGTGTCCTCTCTGCCTCTTGTACCTGTCTGGATGAATATGGCTTCTTTAAATCCTTGGTTGTTGGACTTCCATACAGTTCGATTTTCTGGCAGTTCTGGTTTTTTTTTTTTTGTTTGTTTGTTTGTTTTGAGATTGTGTTTCTTCTTGTGGTTGCATGAGGAGGCAAAACATGTCTACCTATGCCTGCATCTTGACTAGAAGTCCTATCCTCTTTGAGTTTTTCTATATTCTCTGGTACTCATATTCTTCAGATGTTGGGCTTCCTATACTGGTCCTCAAATATTATGTCCTTTTTTCCATTTCTTGCTTATTGTACTTTCTGAGATATTTCCACAACTTTATCTTTTAAGCTTCTGCTGAATTTCCATTTCTTCTACCATAGTTTTTATTTCAGAGAGCTTTTTTGGTCATTACTGTTTTAAAAACTAGCTTCCTGTCTCTGGCCAGTATGTCTTAGTTGGTTGGAGCATCATCCTGTAAGGGAAAGGGCTGTGGGTTCGATTCCCAGTCAGGGCATATGCTTAGGTTGCGGGTTCCATCCCTGGTCTCGGTGTGTACTGTCCCTGGTCTTGGCACATATGGGAGACAACCAGCCACTGTTTCTCTCTCTCCTTTCCACTCTCTGTAAGACAATGAAAAAAATGTCCTCAGGTGAGGATAGGGAAAAAAAGCATTCTATAATTGTTTGATGAATGTAGTATCTTCTTTCTCTGAGAATATTGACAGTTTCCCCCAACCCCTTTTTCCCCTCTTCCCCAGTGTCTTGAGGTTGTTTGTTTTTGGCTCTCAGATGCCCCAGGGTAGACTCTTCCTTCCTCTGGCTGGAGGGCTCTGCCTGGCTGCTCTCATTTGGAGATCTCTAGGGTCCAGTGGAGGCATAAAGCTGTGCTCAAATATCACAGTAAACCCTTTGTCTTAATCTTCTTGGCTTCACTACGGTACCCCAATCTCAACTCTACCTGCTGAGCCGCAGAAGCCCCTGTTGACTTCTTACAAAAACTGAAACCCACCTCTGCCAAAGTGAGGACAGTAGTCCAGCCTCATGGAATTTCAAGCCGTCGTTCTGTTTTAGGTCTCTCTTACTCCCATTTCCAAGGTTACCTGTCACTACAAATTCCTGGGCCTTTGAGGTATCTGTGATACAAAGCAGATTTTTAAAAATTCATTTTTTTACTTTTCTTTTTTAATTGAGTTTTAATATAAAGCAAAATGAAATGGATCTGAAGTGAGGAGCTTGAACATATAAATCCACTCTTAACCACCACTCAAGTCAAGATATAGAACATGTGCCATACGCCAGAAGGCTCCCTGGACCTCTGTCAATAATCTTTATGTCACTGTCGGTTGGGTTTGCCTGTTCTTAACTTCATAAGAATAGTGTAGTACAGTATGTGTTCTTCTGGCTTCTTTTCTGTACATACTGACTGAGGTTCATCCATGTTGATGCACATAGCAGCAGTTAGTTCTTTGTTACTGCTGTCATATCCATCTAATGGTTACATCACCACTTAGCTACCCATTCCTCTCTTGTTGGATATCTGGGTCATTTCTATTTTGGGACTGTAAATATAGCTGCTGTGATATTCATATCATATCTTTCTAGCAGAGTTACACACTCATTTCTTTAATTACAGTCCTGGGTTGGGAATTGCTGGGCTCTTGGGAGGATGTAGTCTTAACTTTGGGAACTACTGCCAAAGAGTTTTCAAAAATGGTTGTACCAAGCCAGTCACTTACTGACTTTTCTACTGCCAGCTGAATATTTAACTTTCTAAGTCAACTAAGCCCATCACCACTTGTCCATCTGTGTTCTGGTTTTCATTTTTCTGTGTCTTTCTCCTTTCCCATTGTCTTTGTCCATAGGATTTGTGGAAGGGACACAGCCACGTTTTCAATCCACCATCTTTAACTGGAAGTCTCTATTATAATTTTAAGTTGACTTTTAGCTCTGTCTCACCAAACCCACTTACCCTGTGTTTTTCTCTGAGTCATTTCTGCTTAAAGGTTTTATAATAGTAAGATTTTGTTGCTCTTAGCCTTTCACAGCTATCCAAACATTGTTCTCTATGTTCTGTATTGTCAACAAAACGACCAGATAGTTCTGACTCAAGTCTTTATCAGATGAAGATTAATACAGAACACAAACTGAAGGTATAGTCTGTGAGATTCTTCCTCTTAAAATTTCCCCCCCAGGTTTGCAAAACCCTGAGTATACTATTATATTTAGGATTTTCATGCTGGTCATATTATATTCAGGTCTAGACCAATGTGAATACCCTAATTTTAACCTCATAATATCCCAGCACTTAACCTTGCTATATTCCAGGTGTGTCCCAGGTGTTCTCCCACCCCTGGATGCTCTTCATCCCCTGGTTTGAGTACAGAAGGACTAGGAGGCAGGGTGGAACTTCTGAGACCTGAATTGGAAGTCAGATCGTGTTTCCCCAAAGAACCAATGGTGTATGTTGACCCCTACCCACCACCTGGGCTCCCTTTGTACAGAAGGTGACAGGCTTCCTTTCTTTGTAGAGAAGGCGGACAGGCAGGTCAGGGTGGCAATGAGGAGTCCTAGACACCTTCTCTGCTTACAGTGGTGGCAACTATGTCAGCAGAGAAGACGGCAGGCACACTCCATGCCTGAGACTCTGCACATCCCATCCATTTGCCACTCAGGTCCTTCCCAAGAGGCTCTTGTCCTCTACTTAAGAATTTCTCTTTACCCGTTCTTCTTGCATTACAGAACTGGCACAGAACTGTTTCTTCTCTCCTGGTTACAGCTCACTTCAATTGATGTGGTTTTTACTCATTAAATATTACCACGAGGAGGGGCTCCAGTCACATGGTCAGCCAAGCACGTGGCATGTTGTGGCTCTGTAACCGGCTTGCTGTGGCGCGGTAGTGCCGGTGCTCAGCACATGGTGAGGATTACGTGAGTGACAGCTGTCATCATACTTACTCTTCTTATACCTTGAGCTTCTGAGTAACCCAGGCGAATTGTTTGCTTCATTTGGTCAGACTCCAAATGTGACCTTTGGTCACCTCACCCTTTCTTTGGGGTCTCAAGAAGATAACCTGCAAACCCTTTATTTTTATCTCCCCTACTTCTTCGTGTAGTAGAGATATGTTATCCTAAAACCACGAATATAGTACATTTTACTTCTATTAATATAACAAATAATCTCTACGTACAGATAACCACAAAATTATACCTTTACCAACCCTCTAATCAGATGCATTTAATACACATTATTTTATATAATACATTCTAATATACTAAATCACCGTATCATTGTTACCTACAGCTATAAATAGTGGTTAAATTTTTGTGCTAGCTGGTAAGGTCATTTTTGAAAAGATAAAAAGACACAAAATCTGGCAATAATAATAAATGTCAAATGTTTTGCTGGGCAAGCAAACACGGCAGCTGGGAGAGGAGTGTGACGCTGCTTCTGACTCAGGTGTTGCATTAGTGCGTTCGTCTGTGCCTGCAGGTCACCGGCGACCGGGTGTTTGTGGGTGAGCCTGAGATCTCACTCCCAGTTAAAATGTGATTGCTGTGACAAACCCTACTTATGAAAAAGTTGTGTGTACATTTGTAAAATAAACACCACTCTAAGAAGTTAAAGCAATTTTATAATTGTGGCGTCTTTCCCTTTTCTTTTACTTCTAGATGCTATAGGGGGATAATTTACAAAGCAACAAACCTTTTCAATTCATAAATCCATATTATAATGTTCTTAAGTGCAGAATTATAATGAATTCAGAAATTCTAAATCCTTATCTTTGAGGACTCAACATTACTCTGTCAGAATGGAATGCTTGAAGAAATGGCTTTGGTAGCCAGAATTTCCCCTACGGTCTAGTGACCTCCCTGATATCCTTGGCAGAGTTGACAGTTTGTTCGAAGGACTTTGCTGCTAGATATTCCCTATTAGCACTAGCTAGAATGCCTTGAGTGATTAAATTAGATACAGTTCAACAAGTCTAGAACTCCCCTATCCTTGACACACATTTGGTTGTGATAACTGTACCTTGTAAACTCAGGGGTCAAGTTGTTTATTGCTGAAAGCCTGTAGGGTTATTTGCTCTTTATGGTCACTTAGTGTTTCACTGGCAGGTGCCGTGTGGAATTGCCCTTCCTTCTGCCATGCCTGGCGTAAACCTTGTGTACAGATCCTAAGCTTCATGCGGGAAGGGACAGTGTTCTCATTCGTCACACTCTCCTGGACACCTAGCGCATGTGTGTTATGTTGTTACCAGATGGGAACCAACCCAGAGCGGGTCTGCCTTGGTTGGGCCAGCCTGTTGGGTTCTCGACTTCCTGTAGGAAGGATTTCACAGCGCGAGTTCAGATGATTTTGAGATTACATTCATTAACGCTGGGGACAGTGCAACAAGTAAGGGCTTAGGATAGAAAAAGCAACAGGAGAGCCCAGAAACGTTACGGGAAAGAAGTGGACTGAGGGAGCTGCTTTAGCTCACTGAGAGTCAGAGAAAAGGGAGACGTGGGAGGCAGGCTCGAGGGTTAGCCTGGGACGAACTGCTGCTGCCCACTGCTCCCCTGGTGGCAGGTCTTGTGGGGACCCTTAGAGTTTAGGAGAAAGAAAATAAAAAGTTCGTACCCAAGAATAGGCACGGGCATGCTCTAAAGTGAGCCTGCACCGGCATCCTTTGTCTTCAGGGTTTTTCTCTCTCTTCTGTGGGTGCAAATCTTAGGGAAGAGTCAGTAGAATATTCATTAGCTTTCCAGGTGCGTTTTTAATATGCTGATGCATCAAAATATACGGATAGGGGAATTTGGGATTATTCTCTGGTCAGCTTTATTGCTTTAGTTTTATCTTGGGTCTGTCTGGCTGTAATTGGGTTTCTGTTATTTGTTCCCCTGACTTCATCCGTCCTTGGGTTTAGCCGGCACAAGTAGCGTTCATTGGGTCTCTGCGCTCTGTCTCCCCACCAGGGTGATTTAAGCTATGTATTCTCTGGTTGGGGAGGAGAAGTATAAACCATTTGCATTCAAGTGTCCTTGGTTATGGAAGATAAGGCCTTGCAATTCACTAGCGACTGTAAATTGGTCCAGTTGTTTGGCCTTGTTTAATTATCTTGTCTCAGTTTCCCTATTCCGCTTGCCAAGGAATTTTCCTGGCTTCTTACTGTCCTGCCTCAATGGCATTTGTTTCCCATTAGTTGAAAATAGATACAGCAAACTTACTCTTACTATTTTTTTCACATTATTTTATTGTTGTTCAAGTACAGTTGTCTCCATTTACCCTCCCCCCTCCCCCACCCCAGCCATCCCCACCTCCCTCCCCTGGTCCCACCGCCCCCCCTCCCCACGGTTTTGTCCATGTGTCCTTTATAGTTGTTCCTAAAAACCCTTCCATTATTCCCCCCCACCTGCCCTCTGGTTACTGTCAGTTTGTTCTTAATTTCAATGTCTCTGGCTATATTTTGCTTGTTTGTTTTGTTGATTAGGTTCCTCTTACAGGTGAGAGGATGTGGAGAAAGGGGAACCCTAGTGCACTGTTGGTGGGAATGCAGACTCGTGCAGCCGCTGTGGAAAACAAACAGTATGGAATTTACTTAGAAAACTAAAAATGGAACTGCCTTTTGACCCAGCAATTCCACTGCCGGGATTGTACCCTAAGAGCCCTGAAACACCAATCCAAAAGAACCTATGTGCCCCAGGGTACTCTTACTAGTTCGTACCTGGAGAAATTAAGGCAGCACACGGTTAAGTGAGAGATGGTGGCACAACTGTCGTTGCGATGAAATAGTATGTGAAACGCTTACCGTGGTGCCCTGGCAAATACAAACACTTACTAGTGATAGTGAGGGGCATATTTATCATTGATTAATGCCAAAGAAAGCACCGCCAGTAGGTTGCAGAGTGAGATCTAGAATGCGGGCTGCCCCACTCCCCCAGGCCCCACCGCAGAACCCACTGACAAGCCGGTTCCCAGGCGGCACTCCCTGGCTGAGCCCTGGGCCCCGTGGAGCTCAGCTCTGGGTCCTCAGTCCCTGCCCCCCACCCCCGTGAGTGCAGTAAAGCCTTGGTGTGCTCATCCGTAAAGCAGTGGCAGAACAATGGGGTTGATGCTCTGTGAACCCAAAATAACATGATGCTCCCCAAAAGCCTTTCTTCATGCTTTAACTTTGAAGTAGTACAAACTTCTTCACATCAAATATTTGTCAAGAGTCATGTCATCTTGGAGCTGGTGAAGCTGATGATGAAGAAATGCAAAACCCTCCTTGTGCTCTTGCAAAATGGCAGGGGCACTTCAGCCGGTCCACAGACTTCTGTTTCAGGTGTAGTCTTCAAACATGCAAGCTTTGAACTGGGCAAGGTTTTCACATGGTGTCTTTTGCATGAGATGCCAAAAGGCCATCCGTTGCACCATCGGAGGGATGATGTGAGGCTAGATGGCAGAAAATGCAAGAAGGCGAGATTAAATACATGTCACTTTGAGTTGTGATTGAGGGAGGTGAGCAGTGTGACAGGCTGGTGACACTGACACAGCCCGTGGCAGTGGCTGTGTAAGAGCAGACTGAGGGGCCAGTCGGAAGGTTCTCGCAGTCCTGCCAGCAGTAAGCTGTGGCGGGGGAGCAGGAACACGGTCCTGCAGTGCTGCGGTGCTGCAGAGGGGGTAAAAAGGAATTGAAGGAGAGAACAAAGGATCCGCTCTCCTGGGGGAAGGCTCCGATACTGCATACAGTTACTGGGGTTTAGGATTTCAGCATATGAATTGCTGGGGGGCAGGAATCCGTCCCTACCAGGCAGATGCTACCACCCATTGTAGCTTCATAGATTGTAATAAACCACAAGTTGTACCTTTAATTACTTAAAGATTGGCCACAGCTATGTGAGGGAAAGAAACTTTAGAAGACAAGAGGAGTTGTGTGTGTGTGTGTGTGTGTGTGTGTGTGTGTGTGTGTGTGCGCGCGCGCGTGCGCGCACACGCGTAGAAGCTGGACTGGAGCTGGGGGGAGAAGCTGCTGAACCTTCTGTTTTTATCAGAATGTCTGGAGTGAGGAGGATGGGTCCTGAGGCTGCCCAGCTGATAACCCACTACCAAAATCAGGGAAGGAGGAACTGGAGATGGGTGTTTTGTGTGTATCCTCATGTCTTCCTCTTAATTTCTGTACTTGGCTGATCCCAAATTAGACCAAATCCACTCGCATCTACCAAGCATCTTCATTATGCAAAGAAAATCGTGCTGGAGACTGCTCATCACTGCACAGCGTGGCGTTGGGAGGGGGGTCAGTGGGGAAGCCAGTGTCCCTGTGAAGTCAGGCAGAAGAAGGCCCTTAGAGCTGGGGCAGACCCAGAAGAAGACCGTGGGGTCCGAAAGGATCTGACAAAGTGCAGCAGCAGTTTTTAGGACAGCAAATTGTAACCCATCGCAGACTTCAGCTACTGGCCTCCCCTTCGCCAGCTGTAACTGCAGAAATCGTTGGGTTTGCAAGTGCCTGCTCAGAGTGTGCTTCCTTGAGGGCCGTATTGATTTTGTTGTTCTTTTCGCTGCTAAATGTATCGAACGGGGAAGTCCACTCTCTATCCCCCTGAATGAGCAGCTCGTTGCATCCCATGGCTGTCTCTCCTTACTCAGGAAGGTCGTCCTGCTATTTAATTTAAATCTTCCTGACAGTGGTTGAATGTGTGTCAGCATCTCTCGTTAGCGCTCGTGTGCCTCCAGGGACTAGGGAATAGACAGTTCTTATTTTCTTTAGGCAACGTTCGTTCTTGTCCAGTTGCTACGGAGAATATTGATCTAGTTGAGGAAAGAAGAAAAACTTCTTACTAAAACAGCAAACATTCACAACACTTGAAATCTAACCATAATATCTGCTATTTAGAAAGCCTCCATAGGAAAGAGAGTATTTTGAAGGTTGCAGAGGTGGGTGGTCTGTAACAGTAGTTTGCTGGTGAAGTTTGTCTTCACTGCGTATGGCTGGCCAGGGCGGGGATGGTTAAGGAGGAAAGGAAATCCATGGATCCGCTCTTCACTTCTTGTTCCATATTTTCCGTAACCAGGCTGTATTCTCCAGTACTTTGCAACAGCTTCCTTTCTCCTTTACCTTCAAAAGGAAAACAAAATGTGTATTATCGCAATGTTTTGTGCTCGGCAGAGAAGCACTGCATTTCTCTGGTATCTGCCTGCATTTCTGGTTGAGATAGTTTGAATGAAACATAGTGGTTATTTTCCCTTCAGAAGATGAAGCCCTAGCTGGGGATGGGGTGGGGTGGGGGCGGGAAGTGGGGGTAACCTAGACACCTGTATTCTTGGAAATGAAGTAACCCACGTGGGTTCTCAGTAATCAGTGAATTGTAGGCCATTAAAATCTAGGAAAAGCTACATGGCCAAGAGTTCATCTCATCCCTCCAAGGGTTTTACCATTGCTTCTGAAGTATTACGGCAATACTCCACAAATGGCCATCCCAGGCTCACTCTGATGCTTGCTTTTATTTACTGTGCCCCAAAGAGTTTAATTGTGGAATAAGTGAACCAGGCAGTGAGATTTTACTCTAACACAATAACAAGATATAATTTTGTTTAATCGTGTTGAGTTTCAGCCTGTATGGAATCAGAAACCCATGTTACTGTCAAAGGTATAGGAAAGAAGAAGGCCCTGAGGTGAGACACAAAACCCGGGAAAGAGCACTGAGCACAGGGAAACCGCACACCTCGTTCAGGAAAAGCTCGCTAGCAATTGAAACCAAGCCACAAGTAGGTGTCCGATTCAGGTACAGCTTAGAAGAACACTCGAGAATATGACATTCTTGCTTTTTAGAGCAAAGGATTCCTTCTCTACCAAGGACAAAGCTACAGGTGAGGAAGCCTTGGCCCTGCATTGCTCTCATCAGCCTCCCTGGGGCTCCATCCCCTGGGGAGAAAAGTGACACCAGCTACGGAACCAAGATCAGAGGCCCTGAGGATGGAGGGCTGTGTGAGGACACCGGGCCCTGGTCCGGGCTTGCCCTGGGTTATATAAAGTCGTCCAGTTCTGTTCAGTTCTAACAGTGTCTGATAACATGTGCAGTTAACCTTCGTGTCTTCATATGTCTTTAAATTGTAAGGTAATGCACGCATATGAGGAAGAATTCTGTAGGTAAATTAGCCACCCCGCCCCGCCCCAGGGGCCAGCTTTCCTCCCAGAGGCAACTACCAAGCTCTTGTGTATCTTTTCCAGATACATTTCTAAGCATATTTGCATACTTTTTCCTCATATTTTTCATGATTTTCTTTACATTTTTAATAGAGAACCTATTTATATGGACTTTCAAAAGTTAAGAGTATAAAGAATGTATAAAATGTTTCCTTCTAACCCAATTTCTCTCCCTAGAGGCAGCACAAAGAACCAGTTTTTTTTTTTTGTTTTTTTTTTAAAGATTTTTTATTTATTTATTATTAGAGAGAAGGGAAGGGAGGGAGACAGAGAGGGAGACAAACAGCAATGTATGGTTGCCTCTCACATGGCCCTCACTGGGGACCCGGCCCGCAACCCAGGCACGTGCCCTGACAGGGAATCGAACTGGGACCCTCTGGTTCCCAGCCCGCGCTCAATCCACTGAGCTACACCAGCCAGGGCAAAGAACCAGTTTTTAAGGCACCCTTCCAAAGATAGTGCGTGCCCATATTAGCTCTACTCTTCTTTTTCTTACATAAAAGGCAGGAAATTAATGCACAATGTACAGGCAGACCTTTTTTATTGTGCCAGCAAAAAGATTACCATTCACTTTGTTGCTGCACTTGCTTTATTGCAACGGTCTGGAACCAAACCCACGGTATCTCTGAGGTCTGCCTGTGTTGGTCTTGCTTTTTCCCCTCAGTACAGTGTTCCTCACTCGTTTTTGTGGCTGCATAGTATTTCCTCGATCGGCTAGACCATGATTTATTTACCCAGTCCCCTGTCCGTGTTCACCTGGATTGTCTACCACACGTCCCCCAGGACTAGGGGCAGGTGAAGCAGGTGAGGCGTCTGGGGAGCAGAACTTAAGGAGGCGCTGGCTGTCGGCGTTGCACAGGCGCACATACCTGAGCGTGCTGGCTTCTTCAGTGTCGCACGCACTCCCCGCACCCTACTCCTAGCCCTGCTCTGCTCTCACAAGCAGGCTGTAATAAGAATTCTTATTTGTACTTTTTTCCCCCACACATATTGTTGGGAAAATTCCCAGATACTAAAATGTTGGGGTCAAAGCATCTGTTCGTTTTCAAATTTGAGTTAAGGAAACCTTTCCACTCCAGCCAATACCATAAGGAATGACCTGTCTTCCCCATCCCCTGACCAATAAATTGTATTGGCAATACTTTTTGGTTGTTGCCAGATGGGTGGGTAACACATTAAGAAGGGCGTGGATAAGCTAACTATTTAAGAGATTGGACCTGAAATCATAGTTTTGCATTTCAACATAGAATCTGATGGAGTCGCTGCAGCTCCCTCTTCCCCACAGTGTTCACCCTGCAGCTGCTCTGGGCTCTGACCAGGAGATGGTGCATGTACCCATTTCCATTCATAGCTGAGGACAGCGGCTGGGAGTCAGGCTGG
Organism: Micronycteris hirsuta; assembly: GCA_004026765.1. Lineage (NCBI taxonomy): Eukaryota > Metazoa > Chordata > Mammalia > Chiroptera > Phyllostomidae > Micronycteris > Micronycteris hirsuta. The sequence continues at coordinate 85,486 of PVJI01004187.1, read as the reverse complement.
GTTAATCCCAGGTGGGACCGGAATTTAGGGCTGCCAGATATAGCAAATGAAAGTACAGGAATACAACTATTGCATGGGGCACACTAATACTAAAATACTCTCTGCTTGAAATTCCATGTAACTGGACATCTTATATTTTATGTAGTAGCCCTACCTGGGTTAAAAATCCACTGAGCATCTTATAAACTCTGTGACCTTGAGTGTGGGCTTTACCTGGGCCTCGGTTTCCCCATTTTCATTAGTAATTCTACTGTGTCAGGTTCTTATAGGAGCAAATGAGATCATCTGTATAAAGCGTTTAGCCGAGAACAGAATAGCACCCCCAAAATCGAAGCTCTTTTTATTTATTACGCTGGCGTGCACGTTCTTCACTGCCCCACTTCTCAAAGGGAGCCAGGTTGTCATTCTGACCTCTGCTTCAGCCTGCTGTTTCTTCGCCTCGGAAGGCTTCCTTCTTTCTTCAGCAGGCCCTAATTCCTCCTAAGCCTTTGGTGTTTGATTGGAGCGTTGCTTGTTCTGCAAAGACTCTCTCACCTCTCACCTGTGTTGGTTACCCGCATCCCGTGCCTCCACGGGGCCCAAGGCTTCTGTCACGTAACTTCACAGGTCATGCAATGCCACGTCTGGTTTCCCTCTAGACTTTGAGCTCCACAAGAACAAAGATAACTCAATTCCTTACAGTGGTGTGGCCATGACCTAGCGCACAGTGGGACAGCGGGTGTTTGTTGAATAAATGCCTATCTGAAGACAAATAATTTCTGTTCTTCTAGCTTTATGATAACTGGGGCATTTTAGATTTTCCCTCTGACTTTGAAAGAGCAGTGAGTATATTGGAGTTTAGCTGTGAAACTTGTATTAGCTTTTCATTACCTCGTATGTTTAAAATCCCAAATGAGACCAAAGATTTAGGGGCATAGCCGCTCGTGCCAAAGTTCAGCTTTTAAAATGGAATCTTAAAGGAAAAAGAGGTAGTCTTTCTAAATAAGACCTTATCACCCATCTGATCCCCCAGTAGCTCTAGACAGAAATGAATGGTCATTCCTTCCCCTGAGGGGACTTGCCAGGACCAACGGTAAATCTGCGCCTAACTGTCCTGGAACCTCGTCGTCACGGGACACTGCTGTCCCTTGGCAGTCAGCACCAGCCTTGAGCAATGTCTTCCATGTACCACGTGCCTGGCAGTCTTTTGTGAAGTCGAGTATGCCATCACTCTGTGTGTCCACATCTTACAGTAGCACAAGGTCTGTCTGTAAAGAACATAAATACTGGAGAAGTGATCACTTTGGGGGCAAAATAACTTACGGAAGGTGGTGGCCAACTGTAGCAAGTTCAGACGATGATGAACATTCACGTACTTTCTCCTCTGTGTTTTCTTACACAAAGAGGGCAAAGTTTACACATATGTACATGGTCTTTCTTCGCTCCATTTCTAGTACCGCAGTCCTGTTCTCATTGTTATCACCTCCTGCCTGAAAACCATAGAACCGCCTCTCCGCCAGCCCCTCCCCCTCCACTCATCTCTCGCTATCACCCCGTCTGCCTCTGACCGGTGAATCTTCATGAGGACAGAGTCCTGATGTGACGACACCTTCTCAGAACACAGCGGGGCTGCACACCCCCCGCCCCCCTTCTGTGTGGCACAGGTGCACCGGCGGTCAGGACACTGCTCTCAGAGGTGCACACCACCTTTAGTCTGGGCTTGGGCCAGCCTTGCTGGGTCACCTTCCAGTCCAGGAATAGCCAGGCTGTGGGTGTGTCTGCAGCGACAGAAACCCAGACAAGACTTCTAGAAAAGTTGTGAGCTTCTTGTGTGGTGGACCTTGAGCTTAGTTCTTTTGGATTCCACAGGTACCAAAAGCTGATCCTGAAAGTCATATAGAAATTCAGGGGACCTTTACAAAAAGAACACAGTTGGAGGACTCACATTTCCTGATTTTAAACTTATTAGAAAGCTAGAGTAGTCAAAACACTATGGGACCGACATAAGGATAGACATACAGATCAATGGAATTGAGAGTCTAGAAATAAATCCTTGTGCTTAGGGTCAGTCGATTTCTGACCAGGTTGCCAAGACAATTCTTTATAACACGTGGTGCTGGGACAACTGGATATCCACATGCAAGGGAGTGGCTCTGCCTCTTTTCTTTTTATTTATTTATTTTACTAGGATTAAGTATAAAAATACTTCAGCGACATGGAAATTCTCAACTCTGAAGCATCTGACAATGTAGCTCAAAGTGAATGAGCATGCAAGTTGGCAGACTTTCCGGGAGAAATGGATTGATCCACAATTGTAGTGGTGACTTAACCAAGTCTTTCAGAAACTGACCCAGATCAATCAATAGGCTAAAAGCAAAGAATAATGGCATAGGAAGTCTGCATCACACCATTAAAGAGTGTGATTGAGTGGAACTATGAGGAACTGCATCTTCAACAATTAGAGAATGCACATTGTTCATAAGCTCACATGGGATATTTCGGAAAATTGGCATATACTTGGCTGTAAAGGAAATTTCAACTACTGCTGATCTTTTTGTAGTAATGATTTCTCAGATGGTTTTGTGTTTCCCTTTATTTCTTTCCCAAGTTATTTCTACCCGTTCCTATTTCACCTCTCCCTATTTTATGACTATCTAGGTGAATTCCTTTATTTCTGCTTTATGATCTTTCTTAGCTGTAATTGCTTCATAAAGACGTTTTCGCTTTTTAATTCATGATGGAAATGACATGTTGGGCATGAGTTTCATCTGCTGCGGCAGCCTTTTTCAGGCGGGTTTGCATCAGCCTTTGGGAAGTGGGGTTGCCCTTTTTCCTCGTCTTTCTTGGACTGTCTTTGCATGACACTGAGCGTCGTCCCCGGGACGGACATGGTGTGGGGAGTGTGTCGTTTCCCGTTTGCTTTCTCGTCGGTGCTTCGTCCCGGTGGGAACAGACTGGAAACACTGGAAACTGACCCCCCAGTTTGAAGGGAAGAATGTTTGTCTTTGGCTCACAGCTCGTCCCCACAAACTAAATAAGTGCCTTCTATGTAGTCTGCACTCAGTAATTATTTGTTGAATAAATGAGCACAGAAGGGCTAAAAAAAAAAACAACCAGATGTGTAATTGAATTGTACATTTTAAAACCCATTTATTAAAGTTTTAATGCATTGTTATGAGAAATATGGAAGCCAGGAATCTGAGGGAGCAGGGTCCCCACACGTTTTCTACCTTTTTTGCTAAATAATCATCTCCGTACTGAATCATTTGTAGCAGGAGGGATACACTTAATACTAAGATGTTGAGCCCTGACACTTTTTCACCCCACTGATGAAATAGAAATGCCTCTTTCTCTGTGTGGGGCGCATTTGGCAAGATGCATGTGCCAGGTGGTCGCGCCATTCAGGTTCTAAGAATTTTTCCCGTCAAGGCGCTCACACGGTCGCAAGGCCACGTGTGTACTACTAAAAACTTCAGTTTGGGACTCATGTTCAAAGCTGGGCCCACACACCCTGGGGGTGCGCATCATGATCCATTAAGATGGGGCAGAAGAGTTATGACTATTTAAATTTAGTTTTCCAAATAAAAGATAAAAATCAAGTTGCACTGACATTTAACATTACGACGACTCCACCATCATTCGGTCGGCAGCCTTGGGTCAGACGGCCGCTTGGTCCTTGAGTTCCAAGACATCCAGAGGGAAGGACAGGTCAGTCCAGGGGGGTAGCAGTTCCCATCTCACTTGTTGATTTGCTTTTAACATATGATACTTCTGCAGTTTTCTTGTGCTCAGTTGAATGGATTTCTAGATTGTTCCCTCTTATTTTGTGTTAGTCAATGTGTAAACAACATGGCCATTAAAGAATGTGACCCTCACTTTCAGGGGCGCCCTGGAGGAAGGAGCAGACGGAGGACCTGCAGCGGGTGCTCAGGAACGTGGACAGCGAGATCCCACTGGTCCTGGTCAGCGGCAACCATGACGTGGGCAACACCCCCACCCCGGAGACCATCGCGGAGTTCCAGCAGACGTGGGGAGACGACTATTTCAGCTTCTGGGTCGGAGGTGTCCTCTTCCTCGTCCTCAACTCCCAGTTCCTTCACGATGCCTCCCGGTGCCCTGCCTTGAAGCAGGCCCAGGACCAGTGGCTGGACCAGCAGCTGCGCACTGCGGGGCAGCGGAAGTGCCAGCATGCCATCGTCTTCCAGCACATCCCGCTGTTCCTCCAAAGCATTGACGAGGACGACAACTACTTCAACCTCGCGAAGACCCTTCGGAAGGAGATGGCAGACAAGTTCGCCAAAGCAGGTAGCGGGCGGGATACCAGGTGTCTGGGTGGAAGAGTGCTCTGAAGAAGAGGTTTCCAGATCCTTCTCCTGCCCCTCTACAGCCTGGCAAAGGGGAGAGGGCATGGGGCTGTAGACAGAACTTGTTTCTGATCCCAGCTCTGTCACCCATCTGTAAAATAGGAATAGCAGAAGTAGCTCTCAGAGGCTGGTTGTGCAGATTAACACATTAAGCGCAGCATCGGTCCCTGGGGACTGACAGCGAACTTTTCATTTGGGCGACATCGGTGCGTGGGACTGGCAGTAATCAAGGTTAAAAAATAAATGTTGTAATTTTAATGAAGTTTTGCCTTGGCTGCACCATTGTGCACCTGTTTATACTCTAACTCAACCCCAGTTGAGTGTTTGCCGGCCCGCCGCCTGAATGGAAAGCCCAGCAAAATCGGCTCCGCGGTTAATGTGTTAAATGAGTAGAAGCTGTAAAGCATCGGAATAAACCCTAGCCTACAAGTGCTGAAGTTGTGGCTGCTCTCCTAGCGGAGAGGGGGGGCCCTGCAGGTAGGATGGGGCAGGGTCTGAGTGTGACAGCGTCTACCCCCAGAAAAGGGAAGCTGCCAGGGACACCTTTCCTCGTTTCCCCAGGAAGCAGGAACTCGGCCAAGGGCGATGATCTTTAAGAGCCAAGCTGCACACTCCTTTAGATGCTGCCTGGGAGATCCTGGGTGGGGCTGCAGTGGCCTCATCGGCTTTCCTTAGAGCAGACAGTTCTCCGGGACCAGAAGAGAGAAATGTATTTGGGGTGATCTTAACTTAAATGTGTTTTAGTCTATGGTACATTTTTAACTGGTCATGCATTTGATACCTGCATACACACTCACACAAAAGTAAGACGCTCCTTTTGTAGAGATCTCAGTTTCCGATGGTGCTCTGTGTGGCTCTAGCCCACACTCCTCATTTCTCCTGGTAGCACTTGCAGTATTCCTGTTGTGAAAAACGGTGCAGTCGGAGCCGATCCCCTGAGGGACCACGACTTGGCAGGATTCCGACTTTGACAACTGGTGTCCCTTGTTTTGGGCCTAATCCCTCCTTTAATATCTTTCCAGAGTGTACTTCATCAGACTTTCCTAAAATTTACATTTGTTTGTTAGAGGTAAGGAGAGGGAGGTGGGCTAACCAAGTAGCAATCACTCATTAGAATTAAAAAAAAAAATTTCTGACACTTTTCTTTTCATCTTTGAGTATTAAATGAGTTCGCATTTACTTGTGAAAAGTACAATGGGCCCTTCTGTGTTTCTGAGGCATTTTACAAAAAGCTTGCATAATTGGAGACATTTTCCAACTGTTCCATGGAGATGAAGTTAGAAAATTTCTATTAAGGGCCTTGAGATTTTGTGCTGTGCTTTAGTTGGTGCAGAAAACCATTCTGATGACAAGGAAGTAAAGTGTCAAGACGGCGTCAGCACCACCACGGAGACATTTTGTAACAGAGAGTAACGTCAGAGAGAACATTTAATGCCGCTGAAACTATTCCTTTCCTATCAAAGGTTCAGGGATGCAAATGCTGTACCCGTGGCAACTCTTTGTTCTCCAGTCTCGTCAACGACAGTCTTAAGTGGCACGTGGTTCTGGGTTTCTCGTGGTAAGATGGAGCATGTGAGGACCCCCAGCAACCCCAGCTATTAAGACCTGTAGATATTTGGAGGGAGCCCGCAGCTCTAACAGGGCATCTTCGGGGAAGCCTGCTGCTCCCCCACAGGAACCCCAGAGGGCGGCATCCTGTCTGGGACTCACCAGCCGCCTCCCCTGTCAGGCCTGCTGCCTTGCAGGCTCAGGAAAGGGTTTGTTGGCACACCCAGAGATGGTCTGTCTTGGAGGTGGATTCCACTTGCACTGGCTCACAGAAACTAATATCTTCCACAAGAATGCCAATTAAATAATTTAGGACAACCCTCCCCTTGGCCCCAGCAGCGCAGCCCTGAAAGCAGAACAACATGGGACCCCAAATTTTAATCAGGAGGTTGCTTGAGACAGAGCAGGTATCTAGGTTTCTTATTCCACTCTGAAGGGCATCAGGTTCTGGAACCCTGAGGGACTGTCTGCAGTAGGGCCTCCTTGCCCAGGAAGATTCTAGTATGTCATGTGCCCTTAATTCTTCCTCCTTAATATCTCTCCAGCCTGTCCAGTCCTTCAGGCCACCATGGTCTCTCATCTCGGTCACAGCAGCAGCTCTGAACTGGAGCCCCTGCCCCGCCTTCACCCTTCCAGCCCGTCTCCCCCGAGCAACCTGAAGGGCATGTAGCTCCTCCACTGCCCCTCGTCCTCAGGGAAAGGCCAGCTCCTCACCCTTCCCCATCACCTCTGCCTCATGCATTTCACCTGGCCAGCGCCTCCTCACCTCTGACACCTTCAGTATCAGGTACCCCCCGGCCCCACCCCACTCTTCAGCTTTCCTTGATCCCAACAGATTTGTGTGTCTTGACTTGTCTAAATCCCGCACTGGACTCTAAGCTCCTTGAACACAGAGACACTGTTATAGTCACCTCATCATTCAGGAGGCCTGGCTCAGGTCTCAGCTCGTAGCAAATGCCTCCTCAGTGTTTACAGGATGAATGAAGGACTGAAAGCGACTCACGCTCCTTCCCTCAGTGACAGCAGCACCCGCGTGCCAGGCACAGAGCAAACCAAGTCCGTGTTTCTGCGGAGCCCACACATAGCCTTTCCGTGCTGCTTTCCGAGTGTCAGCACGTGGACTCCACGTCCGTTGGTCTTGGGCATCTTTCTGCTCAGACCCACACTCGGGCCTTCCAAGCTCGCTAAGCAGTCAGTTTCTCTCTTCCCAAGTGGCCCCCAACATTCCCACCAGGCACCGCCTTCACGTGTGAGAAGGAGTCATCTTCTTGGCAACTGGCACTAGGATCTTCACCTAGACCTGCTTGTAAGGAAAACCAGAGAGATGGGTGCCCTTGCTGCAGCCACCTGTCAGTTTTAGTGGCTTAGCCAAATCAGGCTCTTTGCTTAGTGGCCTTTCAAACAGAATGAGCCACGGGCAGCATCAGGAAGAGACTGGCTCAGATGTGGCACAGCTCTGGCCGGCTGAGTGACTGTGTGGTTTGGAGCTCGGGTGGGCGGGCTCTCGTGGGGCATGTGTACACCTGTGACTCAGCAATGAGGGAGATTGCTTGGGTCACAGTGATGTAATTCGAGCTCATTTTGGAAAGCCAGAAGTTCAAGTGACATTTTGTAAAATTAATTGACTCAAAGACCATGATACAATTGGGGGCGATGATGGCAAGACAGTATTTCATACTGCCTTGGCTTTTTTCTTCCACAGCAATATTATTCCCCAATACTATTTCAGTCTCATTTATCTCCTAGTGTTAAAATGCCAGTACTCAAAAATATGTCAAAAGCTCATCAGAATATCCAGGGTAGTTTTTAATTATGATAATTGTGTTGTTATAAAATATCCTTTTAAAGAGCACATTCCTCCTCAAACCATCTTGGAGGCAAAACCCAGCTTCTTTCCAGCAAGCTTAATGAATAATTCTGAATCATTGTGTGGGATGAATAAGTGATTTAATAATGAACATCAACAATCATCTCACATTGTTGCATTAATTTCTAAATGGGCTGAGGCAGGTGAGGAGGAGGGGTGTTACTGTACCGCGGGCCGCTGTGTGTGTGGGGATGCGATCTCCGGATTAGGCCTGCGGGCCTCCCGGCTCAAGTTTCCCTAGAAACGGATGCATTCTGTTTCTCTTCCTGAAGCTCAATGAAAAACCTTTGTGTGATATAAAACATTGTCAATAGCCAGTACAAATAAACAGTTATCAGGGCGGGACAGATGCACAGATGTGAAGCGGCACCCGTTATTTTCTGTCTTCTTTTTGCTCTGCCTGAGGATAATCAATTTCATCACATCCACAGGATGTTGAAATTGGTTTTTCCCTTAATTCACCTGATACTGAGTTGGAGTTGCAAGGACAGGTAGTAGATGAGGAACTCCTGCCTGAACCTGGCCATTGTCTCTGTCCCCCGTGCCTTTTTCAGCAGTAGGTTAGTTAATATGTGACCCAGCTGATGTGGATTCCAATCTGAAAACTCAACCTTAAAAAACAAAAGTCTGACTCTATTTGTCTTGCTGTCTCGATACCTTTTCTTTTTTCCTTTCTTCAGCAGAGAGATTAGAACAGTGTAGTGGAGAGCCCAGAGTGAATTTGGCAATTATGAAAAATTCCCAAAAGTGATCTCTCCTACGAAAGTTAATGAGTAATTTCACAGAATTATAGTTTCATCCCTAGTATTTATGCTTAAGAAAAAAAAAATTGCGAGAGAGAGCTCTTAGCCCAAAGTTATGGCCTTAGAATTTCAAAGTTTCAAAGAACAAAAAGGTTAGGTTTCCAGGTTTCACTTTATAGGAAAAAGAAAACACCAAATCATACTCTAACATCTTACTACATTGTATTGAAATTATTTCATATCCTGGCTTTTTTTTCAGGAAGTAGGATCCCAGCTTTGTTCATATTTTTAAGCCCAGCCCCTAGCCAAGACTCACATAGTAGTCCCTCAATAAATTAATATTGGTTAAATTGAACTGATTTAAACTTGATTCAAATCTATTTATCAGCAGTCATAGGTAATATCCATGTTACCTGTGCGGATTGGTGTTTACCAAGTGACTTGTGGATGGGAAATGTATTGCCTAGAGCAGGGGTTGGCAAGCTTGCAAACTTCCTTTGCAAGGAGTCAGAAACTGTGGACCACAGTCTTTGTGGCAACTACTCAACTCTGCCTTTGCAGCAGGAAAGCAGCCACAGAGGATACAGAAAGCAAACAGGCGTGGCTGTGTTCCAGTAAAGTTTCATTTACAGAAGTAGGTCGTGGGCTTGCAGGCCACAGTGCTCCCGTTCTTGGCTCAGAGAAGTGTTCCCCTCCCAGTGTGTCACTCTTGCTCTCCTCCGTGACCTCGTCCACACTGTGCACACGTCCAGTTCCAGGATGCTCTGGTGACTTCGCTGTGACAACTGCCTGACTCACAGCTCAGAACTGGGCTCAGGCTCCTCCGCAGAGGGTGTGCCCGGGGGAGACACAGCCCGTTGGAGGCCTGTGATGTACCTGGAGGAGGTGAGGGGGGCGAGGAAGGGTGCGTGGAGGCCCTTAACATCTAACAGTTGACTGTTATAAGATGTGTTAGGAAAAAATATATAACTACCTCATGAATTTGAGGAAAAATAGTGGGTCAATAGTATGGGTAGTCCGCAGGTAAGGGAAAAGCTGAAATTGGTGCCGGCGACATGTTCGTGCTGATGGGACAGTGACACACGTCACACCGAGGGCAAGCAGATGGGCTTTGACTTGACACAGGCCTACGTTCAGATCCTCCGGTGCTGCTGCCCAGGTGAGTGGCTCCACGTGAGCTTCCGAACATCTCTCTGCCTTAGTTTTCTCACTTGTCAAGTGGAGGTTGTTGTGACAATCAAATAGAGTGCCGGGCATATAAAAGCACTTGGCACCATGCCTGGAACATGGTACGTGCTTGATATGGGTTGTTCGTTGTCATGTATGCTGAGCGCTCCCTGCAGGTAAACTTGCTTTGCAAGGGGGTCTGGCTTTGTCCTTGAGTTAGAGCTGGGCTTCTCACTCCGGTGGTGCTGGCAGGAGGGGCAGGATCTTGTGAATGACCAGGAGACTCTCCAGGCAAGGACAGGCATGTTTGGGGACATGCCTACAATGTGCTAACATAACTTTATAAATTGAAAAAGAAAGGAATTAGCAACTCTTCATAAAACAAACTACAGTAAATGAAGCGACACAAAAAACTTCTTGGCTCTTAGGAAGATTGAGTCATGGGGAATCTGAGATTTTTCAGGATGGATGAGGACTGCATGTTATTTTTAGTTTTATCAAAAGGGTATATTAGGCCCTGGATGGTGTAGCTCTGTGGATTGAGCTTGGGCCTGCAAACCAAGGGGTTGCAGTTCGATTCCCAGTCAGGGCACATGCCTGGGTTGCAGGCCAGGTCCCCAGTGGGGGGTGTGCCAGGGGCAGGCACACATTGATGTTTCTTAAAAAAAAAAGGGGGGGGTTGTATTAGTTTAAAATGTTGGAAAGCACTGAACTAGATGGAAAATTTCTATGGAATTTAGTGATAGAATTTCACTAATTTGACTTTTTTTTTTAATTTATTCATTTCTAGAAAGAGGGGAAGGGGAGGGAGAAAAGAGAGGGAGAGACACATTGACTGGTTGCCCCTAGCACGCCCCCAACTGGGGACCTGGCCCGCAACCCCGGCTTGTGCCCTGACTGGGAATTGAATCAGTGACCTTTCGGTTTGCAGGCCAGCGCTCAACCCACTGAGCCACACCAGCCAGGGTGACTCTTTGTTTATTTATTTTTTTTTAAGATTTTATTTTTATTTATTTTTAGAGAGAGGGGAAGGGAGGGAGAAAGAGGGGGAGAAACAGCAATGTGTGGTTGCCTCTCACATGGCCCTCATGAGGACCTGGCCTGCAACCCAGGCATGTGCCCTGACTGGGAATCGAACCGGGACCCTTTGGTTCCTGGCCCACGCTCAATCCACTGAGCTACACCAGCCAGGGCTCTTTGTTTATTTTTTAAAGCACATACCTTGTCAATTAATGTGTTAGTAAATACACCCTTGAATGCATAATTTCATAGTCATATTTTTCTGGACCTAGCTTATGTGTTCACAAGGAAATGGCAATCATCTTCTGATACCCTCTGTTTAAAGTGCATCTAAAGAACTATCTTACCAGTTTCTCTTTTTAACCAACTTTCAAGTGAGAACTCGCGGTCTTTTTTTAAGCATGTGTAGAATCAGAGTTTCTGATATCACCTTCAGGAGTTTACGCTCTTTATTTTTTATGATTTGGTCTTGAGTTCATTTTGCCAGTCAATGCAGCATAAAACATCATGCTTTAGTCACGTGAAGTTTGTGTTTCATTCTTTATAAAACTAGATAAAAGACCAACTGCCGAAGCTACATCTGGTGCGAAGTGATGGATTACATTTCCCACTTCGGAGGTATCCTTAACAGTTGGGCTAATTAAAGCTAAAATCAAGTCCTGATGGTAAATATTTATAAATTGAGAATCTGGCATGTGTAGATGTGTGCTTCTGGTTCCCAAAGTTGTCAACATTCATTCATTCAACGGATAGCTCGGGCCCGGCACTAGGCGATGGGGATGGAAATGACCAAAACAGGTAATGGTCACACTTGAAATAAAAAATAAAAAACTGGTTGAAAAACTCCCATTGCAACATTTCAAAAAGGAGCCACAAGTGCGTGGAAAACAGTGGTGTCTGTTTATCAAGTCAAAATAGTATATCCTCTCTTTTTAGGTCATGTTTTAAAAACAGCAATTAGTGTCATTTTCAAATGAGCAGTGAGATTCCTTTGTCAAATTGAAATATCCCAGTCATGGCTGGGTAGCTCACTCGGTTAGAACTTCATCCCAATACGCCAAGGTTGCAGGTTCCATCTCAAGTCAGGGCACATACAAGAATCAACTAAATGAGCGTATCAATAAGTGGAGCAACAAATCGGTGTTCTTTTCTCCCCCTCCCCTTGTCTCTGTAAAATCAATCAATGGATTTTTTTTTTTATCGAAATATCCCTTGCTTAGCTGATCGCTCTTACTTCCTGTGCTAGTTCAGGGTATTTTGTATTTACTGGACTTGCTTTCACTTAAGAGGCATTGACCCCCACTATATCCAACAGTGTAAGTACAAATTTAGGATATTGCTAGTAAAACTAGAAACTGCTTTCATTTTATTTTTCTATTTTACTTAACAAAAGTGTTTGCATATTGATGATTCATTTGGGGGTGAAAGAATGGCGCTCATTTGGGTAAAACCTCCTGCAGCTGTGGCTCCTCCTGCCCCCGTCACAACCCCGAGGACACTTTGACAGTGTCTGCGGTGTGGGTGAGGACACCGAGCACACGGTAGGACGGAGCAGGGAGAGGAGGCCTCGTGTGGAACATGCGCGGTGCCGCCTTAGCCCTGCGCCTCCGGCTGGGCCACCCCGCCTGGATAGGGGCTGCACTTCTGCTCCCTTGGGGGACGGTGACCTCATTTCATCTGTGGTGACCCTGAAGGATGATAGCTAATAGAGCAGTTTTTTTCCTGAAAAAGGCAAACGATGAACAAGCTTCTCGAGAGCGGTCATACCAACGTTCAGTTTTATTCTCACTCACAGCACTGTCAGTGCTGTCCTGGTCGTCACCGCGGCGTGCACGGCGACCCCACAGGACCTCGGCGCCCTCTGCGCTCCTCTGACCAGCACGCTCGAGTCCTAGCGGCCGAATCACTTGTTTGGGTCACAGAGCTATAAAGCAGGGATCGGAGGACGGATAATCCAAAATCTTGTTAGCATCAGTAGTGCTATTAATATCATCCATCTTAATTCATCAATATCATTATAAAAATATTTAAATGACAGCATTAGATAAATTGATGTGTAAGAAACACATTTTCTTCTTTTTTACAAGTTCATTCATACGTCTGACCCACTGCTGGGTCGCTGGGGTGTTGCTGGAATTGGAATCCAAGTCTTCGTGACTATGTTCTCTCCTGCTGCTCTGCCCACCCCGTGGGGGCGCCACCTCCCAGAGGCGGCCCTGGGGGTGCCACCAGTGGGTGCTAGAAACCACGGGGGAGCTACCTTCCTCGACGGTCCGTGTTACTCTGTTAGCCGTTTAAAACACGACTAACATTATATTGATATAATAATAATAATTGCCACTTACTAAATTCTATGCTTCAGGGGCCATTGTGATTTTATAGACTAGAAAACCGAGACACAGAGAGACCAGTCAGTGTACCCAGATGCACACAGTTGGGAAGAGGCGGAGCCGGGCTCACATTGAGGGCTCTGACTCTGGGGCCAGCCTCTGAACCACGTTGCTGTCAGGGCAAAGAGTGGAGTGTGCTCTGGGTTTGGTGTTCACAGCAAGATGAGAGGAGCCAGGCCAGCAAGTCGCATCTGCTCACCCACCACACCCACTCTCTGCCTGCTCTTCTTAAGGTGCTGGCTCAGAGAAGGAGCTGGTGCAGCCAGACAGAGAGGCTTAGAATGGGAACGTCTGAAGGGGTCTGCAGAGTAAGGGCCCAAGGAATCCACCAGGCATGGAAGCCCCCTCTGGCCTCAGCAGCCAGCTGTTTTTCTTTCCAAGCAAGCTTCTGAGCTCACTCATTCACTTTGAGTGGGTGAATTGTGCCTTCTGCAGGCAAAGATGCTGTTTTTGTTGTTTTTCCTGAAACAGGGAAGCATCTGTACCACCTCCACAGATCTCTGAAGGGCTGCCAGGGGAACAAGTTCAGCTGGGCTCTTATCTGAGGATTATGGGCCCCTGCCAAAGCTCACTTAAAAAATGGGTGCCATAGCTCATAGAAAAGTAGTGGAAAAATAAAAATAAAGGTTGATTTGAGACATTATCTTGATAAAAAGAGACAAACTATGCCAACCAGTTTATTTCAGTTGATAAAGTGTCGGTTGTTATTGCAAATATGTACCAAGTCTTAGAATGAACAGAGAACAAATCGTATGCCGGCTTACTTTCCTTGGCCAAAGTTGTCTAAAGTAAGTGTCAGACAGCATCCTGCACCTTACATTGGGTGCTGGCAGCAGCAGCATAGAGGGTCATTTTTGTAAGACAAAAAACTATTTGCAGGTTCATCAGTTTCCCTAAGGGTCTCTTTCTGAATCTGTCAATAGTCTAGTTATTGCCCTTCTCAGGAGCTGAAGTGTGTGTTTACTCTGCCAGAGCTTTATTTGTCAATGACTTCCCCGTGATTCCCCAGTTCCCCAGCATCACTTTCTTAGCTCTACGATATGTTGTGTGTTTATCATACGATAAGTATGATCTGTGACTTAACCCAAAGGTGCTGTCTGCCTGCTTGCACAGGTTGGGGTGTTTTGCGTAGGCGGGTTGGTTTATAAGCAATCCATTCATGAACGTTTTCTTGTTATTAAAAAGTTCCATTTCACACAACTGCAGTCATGTCGCTTGAGCATTTTAGAAGCATAAATGCATGTCGTACATTGTATTATCTCATGTCATTCTAACCACAAACCACGGGTAATTTGTACTATGTAGATATAACATGTTCATTGAACGTTTTTGGACATTTAAGCTGTTTCTACTTATTTTCTGTGATAAATACTGCTATCATAAACTACTTCATGCACAAACAAGCCTAAATCTTAAAAACGTTTATGGGTGCAAACAGTGTGCCACAGTTTTGCTTGTACCCCCGCTTCGCGCACGCTCCACTCTCCGTGACGCATGCTTCCCCTCTTCTCCGCGGTGCCCATGCCTCTGCCTTGCCCTATTCCACTGGAGTGCCGGGGAGGCTCCCACTCCTCCCTGGACTCCTGAGCAGAGGTGTATCTTACTTTAGGACCTCCGGTCAAGATGGAAGCATAAGTAGACACTGCTTGCCTCCTCATGAAACCACAGCCAAAATTACAACTAAACTACTGTCACCAAGAATCATCAGAAAATTGTCAAGAGCTATATGGAAACCCAACAACCAAGGAATTAATGAAGTCCCATCCTGATGGATAGGAGGAGCAGAGACACAGAACGGACAGTCTTATAGCCATGTGTGGTGGATAAGAATTGGGAGGGACACCTCGGGAGTGAGGGACCCCAGCCCCACACCAGACCACACAGCCCAGGGTTCCAGTGCCAGGAAAATAAGTCCCCATAACTTCATGCTGTAAAAACCAGTGGGGGTTGGGGCTGTGGAAGAAACTGCGGGATTCTCAGGAGTCTCCTCTTGAAGGGGCCTCGATGGATTTAGGATTTATGCAGACTCACGCCTTCTGGGTTTTAGCACCAAGGCAGCAACTGGAAGGGCACCAGTGGCATACAAGGAGAAACTGAAGTGTCTGACATCAGGGTGATTGCCAGGAGACAGCTTCCTCCCGGACAAAACGCCAGAGGTTGGACAGCAGCATTGTTCCCTTTCTGCGCCCTCCACCACACACAGCCACAGAGCGGCTACACCATATTCAAGACTCCATCAACCTGATTTATACCTCTTGCCCCACCCTGGTGATTACCTAAGGCTTTGCCCCATCCAATTTACCAGTGTGCTTTTCTACCATAGGCCATGCTTCTAAGACAGGGAATCAAAGCAGCTCTACCTAATACATAGAAACAAACACAGGGAGGCTGCCAAAATGAGGAGACAAAAATATGTGGCCCAAATGAAAGAACAGAACAAAACTCCAGGAAAAGAACTAAACAAAATGGAGATAAACAATCTATCAGATGCAGAGTTCAAAACACTGGCTATTAGGATGCTCAAGGATCTCACTGGGTACTTCAACAGCAGTAAGAAGATTGAGGCAGAAATGAAGGTTACACTAAGTGAAACAAAGAAAAATTTACAGGAAACCAACAGTGGACAGGAGGAAGCCAAAAATCAAATCAATGATTTGGAACATAAGGAAGAAAGAAACATTCAATCAGAACAGTAAGATAAAAAAAAGAATCCAAGAAAACAAGCATAGGCTGAGGAACCTCTGGGACAAATTCAAACATACCAACATTTGAACCATAAGGATACTGGAAGGAGAAAAGAAAGAGCAAGAAACTGGAAACTTATTTGAAAAAAATAATGAAATAAAACTTCCCTAATTTGGTGAAGGAAATAGACATACAAGTCCAGGAGAATCCCAAACAAGAATGAATGCAAGGAGAACCACACCAAGACACATCATAATTAAAATGTCAAAGTTTAAAGATAAAGAGAGAATCTAAAAGCAGCAAGAGAAAAAGCAGAGAGTTATGTACAAAGGAGTTCCCATCAGACTGTCAGCTGATTTCTCTAAAGAAACTTTGCAGGCAAGAACGGACTGGAAGGAAGTATTTGAAGTGATGAAAAGCAAGGACCTACAACCGAGATTACCCTATCCAGCAAATCTATCATTTAGAATGGAAGGGCAGATAAAATGCTTCCCAGCCAAGGTAAAGCTAAAGGAGTTCATCATCACCAAGCCATTATTATGTGAAATGTTAAAGGGACTTATTTAAGAAAAAGAAGATCAAAACTATGAACATTAAAATGACAATAAATTCACAACTGTCAACAAGTGAATTTAAAAAACCAACTAAGCAAACAAGCAGAACAGGAATAGAATCATAGATATGGAGATCGGGGTTATCAGTTGCAAGGGGGAAGGGGAAGAATGGGAGAAAAGGTACAGGGATTAAGAAGTGCAAACTGGTAGGTAGAAAATAGACGGGGGATGTTAAGAACAGTGTAGGAAATGGAGAAGCCAAAGAACTTACATGCATGACTCATGGACATGAACTAAGAGGGGAATTGCCAAAGGGAATTGCAGGTGGGAGGTACCAGGTGGAGGCAGGCAAACGGGGAAAAATTGGGACAACTGTAATAGCGTAATCAGTGAAATATATTAAAAAATTTTAAAAATGCTTCTACATTTTTAAATTTATAAAATGATTGCCTGAAATTGGTCTTAGTAAGGCACAATATGACAAGAATGGTGTTTGTAGAAGAGGTTCTGTATTTTCATTGGAAGAGTTACTGGAGTTCTTGCCATTAGTATGGGATGCTTTACTTACTGTTACATTCTTACGTGCACTTGCAAACACTGTGCATGCTCTCTGCATTTGGAAACTGGGGGACAAAGATAATAATCCTCGGTTCAATCCTCAAGAACCTCAGAGTCTAGGGGGAAAAGTCAGGAGAGAAACCGAAGCCTTCCTATCAAAGTAGAAGTCTTAAAATGGGGATTTCAAGCCCAACTGGTGTAGCTCAGTGGATTGAGCGCAGGCTCGGAACCAGAGGGTCCCGGTTCGATTCCCAGTCGGGGCACATGCCTGGGTTGCGGGCCAGGTCCCCAGTGAGGGCCGTGTGAGAGGCAACCATACATTGCTCTTTCTCCCTCCCTTCTCTCTCTGAAAATAAATAAATTTTAAAAAAAATTAAAAAAAAAATGGGGACTTCATGACACTTTCGAACGTTTTTTAAATAATTAAATTCCCCTCTCTGTAAATCACATTTGAAGATGTGTTATTGCTTGGCTCGCTGCCTGTTGGACAGGGTTGTGGTTTTTCTGAAGAATGCGAGTAGTGTCCCGCCTGTTGCCACGGACGACCTCCACATCAGGGACATTTTTTATCCTTCTTTCCTATTTTCTTTCTTCTTCCTTCATTATTTTTTTCCTTCCTTCCTTTACTTTAATTCATAACAGCCTTTACTTCATGGTTGTGTCTGCATGAAATCACTCCATCAAATGTGTGCTTTGGGGGCACCCATTCAGTTAATTTGGTAGATTTGGAGTTGCCTGTTGTGTGCCAAGCCCAGATATCATGGCAAAGACCGCTTTCGAGGGAAAGAAATCCTTTTTGGTTGATTGATTGAGTCATCAGTACACGGAAGCATTGTGATTAGTGCCCCATTTCCTGTCTTCAGGTCAGATTTATGGAATAGCCATTTTTAACCTTGTCAAGGTCACTGACCCTCTGGCCAGCGGTGTCCGTTCCTTATAGAGGTAAAGCCCAGTGCCTCTGGGACAGCAGGGCGTGGTAAAGGGACTTTGTAATTGTATAAAAATTATAAAATTACGATTTTTTCTCTTAAGAACTGTGAAAACATATTACGAGATGTTAATATTTGTTATCTGTGGGTAGTGGTAATATAAGTGTTATATTAATTTTTGGACTCATCTGGCTCTTCTTAGTTTCTCCAAAAAATGAAGAAAGAATAATGAAAAGAGTCCCTTTAATGAGGTCTAGGTCGGGGGATGTCAGACTGTTTCTGCAAAGGGCCAGATAATAAATATTTTAGATGTTGTGGGCCAGAGGCAAAACTGAGAATATTACATTGGTGTATGCATTAACCTAAATGTAGCGATTTAGTAATGTAAGAAGCATTCTGAACTCACGTGCTTTATAAGCAAATAGACAGTGAGCTGTGGTTTGCTGGCCCCTGGTCTAGGGACTTAAGATCAATCATTGTTGACAAATATTTAAGGATAACAATTACAACACCATTGATTTTTCAAAAATGTATGCCATTGAGCACTTTCCACGCTTAATCCCAGCTAGTGACAAGAGCAAGGCTGAAATTGAAGGGAAGAAAATATTATCTTTTCGTTTCTGGCTGACCATGTTTTGGGTATTTTAATAACTCACACTCTGCCTCTGAAGTGTGTCGCTTGTTTCTCACTTCCAATTTGCCTCCAAGTTGTCTTTCTGACATGGCCTAAGGTTACGGAGCCTTCTTCCCCTGTGCCCCGGCACTGCCTCGGTCCTGTTGAAAAAACTAAGCAAACAGGCAGAAAAAAGACATGCATGCGAAGGCAGTTTCTCAAGCAGTGGACACAATGTCCAGAAGACCATTGACGAAACAACACTTCCATGGAATCCTACTGAATCCTACCCTGTCGAGGAAATCCTGGGACCTCTTGGAGAGCAGGCCACTCTATTATTTTGAAAGAGCTCCCAAAGGCCAGCTTATATAGTTTTCAAAACCCGATTATTGGTAAACCATAAGGAGTTACTGCTCTAAAATGTACAGGGTAGGATTACTTCCTTTTCATTGCACTCCAGCTCACCCGGCTCAGACAAGGAAGTTCATCGTCTCCCGTAAGTAGAGGGCCTGGTGGCTCAGGCCCTCTGCAGAGCTAACTCAGGGACCAGGGCCCTGCCTTGGCCTGGCTCCCTGCTCCCCATGCGGCCCTTCCTCTGGTTGGACCTTTTCAGGTTGCCGCCTCAGCTCTGTACATCACTTGACAACCCCCAAAGGCAGAAAAGGGGACTTGTTCAAAGAAACAGCACCTGTCCCAGGACACCCAGCTGGCATCCTCCCTGAGCTCTCTATTAAGACCTGGGCCACAGACCCTTTCCCAGTCACAAATGCTACAGCTGCCTCAGTCCTGGTTCTGGGGATGAGGCCCAACCCTCCCAGAGCAGTACATTTCCCAGAACAAAATCAATTCTTTTAGCAAAGAGAAAAATGTATGATATTAGGCGGCACCAGCATTTCTCCCATGGCAAGGCAGAAAGAACCCCACACTCATACCTTATTTCAAAAACAGTGCCAACCAAAACATTGTGTTCCTGTGTGCATTGATGAGCCTGTGCTCGGGTTTTAAACACATCATCTCTGAGATTCACAGCAACTCCATGAGGGATCTGTTATCACACCCTTTTTAAAACTGAGGAAATGGGTGTTCAGGGAGGTAAAGTAGTTTTTCATGAAGCATTGAAGTATCAGACAGGATTTAAAATCAGTGCTCATTCCACTCTCTGACGTTCTCCCATCAGGAGGCCTGATGTTACCCACAAGAGGGTAACACTGTCTTTGGTAATGCTTTTGCAATATCAGAAAATACTGGAATCTTCTTTTCTTTAGCTAATATTGTCAGAGAGGAGAGATTTGAGTTTGTCCTCTAGGACAGCTATAAAAATGTAGCTTAAGAGTTGCCACAAGTTTCATATATCCATTCACGCATCCATTCGGTTACCCAGCAGTCATTTTTAGAGCAGCAGCTGTCGTTTGTTCTGGAGATAGATATTCAGGTAAATATATTTGGTCTCTGCCCTCACAGACCAGTGGGAGACAGCAAGGTGGGAAAGAGAAATGTTAGGACAAACGTAGAGGAATGTTCAAGGATGAGGAGGAAGGAGAATGCATTTGGTCCAGCTTGGCCAGGACTGTTTTCCCTGAGGAGAGGAGCCAGCAGGGTCATGAAGGAGGAATACCATATTTTGCTGCACGTAATGCATACCCATGTATAATGCGCACTCACGTTTTGGGCCCAAACTTTCAGGAAAAAAATCGTTTTAATTTTTCAATGACATTTTTTATTTATATTTAGAAACAAAACCAATGATTGTATGCCAGGGTATTATTTTGCATGTAGGTGTCATTACTGCTTTCTAGAGTTACACTTTTAACACATAAGCATAAATAAAAGAATTAAAAGCATTTATATAGATACAGAATTAGTACTACCCCTGTACAACGTGCATCCTTATTTTTCCCTCAAAAATTTGGGTATAAACGTGCACATTATACACAATGAAATACAGTGAGCGTTCATCACGCGGATGTGGGCAGGAAGAGGGCTTTCAGGCACAGGGCTGAGCGTGGGCTGGGACTGGCGCCGCGGAGCAGCCCGCGTGTCCTGGAGCGGGCGCTGGCGCCACTCAGCGGTGCGAGCGCGGCTCGGGTGTTTGATGACACGGAACAGGAGCCAGATCAGGCGCTAGGGCGGTAGGGAAGCATGGAAAAGTTTTTCGTGGATAAGTGGCCCAGTTGGGTTTTGCATTTTAGAAAGATGACCTTGCTCAGCATATCCAGGATGCATTCTCTCTTCCTTCCCTAGTTTTGTCTAGGGAGCAGTAAGAAAGGCTGAAAGCGCTTCTCTTCAGACCTGCTTACAGCTACATGTGGCCCCATGACCCAGTCCCGGAGTTTTGTAAGTAGAGCTGCTGGGGAAGCTTTTTATTGGCCCTTCCCTCTTCTTTCTGCTTGGAATTTGGATACAATGCCTGGAAGCCATGCAGCCATCTTGCAATCTTGAGGACAAAGCCACAAGCTGAGAATGGCAGACCAGAAAACAGGAGGAGCCTGATTCTTACTGAAATCCCTAAGCAGTTGCAACCACCCTGGCTGCCCACCTCCTTTCTTTCTATGGGATGGAGCAGCAATCATAAATAAACACAAATATACCCTTTACTGGTTTAAGCCACTGACAGATGAATGTCCTGACACATCTGGGGCAGAAGGGAAGACAGACTGGAAGGCACAAAGACCGACCTGAGGAGGGAGAGCAGAGAGGACTGTGCGTGGGCTGAGACAGGAAAACCAAGGGGACACATGGCCTGGGAGGAGGAAGGCAGTTGAGTGACTCCTGCATTACCTGGTGACTGCCTGCTGGCCCAGGGAGCCCACAGGAGGAGGAACAGGCACTGGGGCAAAAGCAGTGAGTCGTAAGTGTTTGCAGGGATGTCCGGAGGGGAGGTCCTCGAAGCAGTTCAAGAGCTCAGTCTGGGCTGGAAATGACTTGGAATCATGGGCAGGTGGGGTAGC
Organism: Micronycteris hirsuta; assembly: GCA_004026765.1. Lineage (NCBI taxonomy): Eukaryota > Metazoa > Chordata > Mammalia > Chiroptera > Phyllostomidae > Micronycteris > Micronycteris hirsuta. The sequence goes on along the minus strand of PVJI01004187.1, from coordinate 64,121 downwards.
TGAGGTCATGACAAAGGCCGTGGCCATCAGGTGGTGAGCAGGGAAGGCCACCTTCTGAAGGGCCATGGAAAACCGTGCTACTTTGGTGAATGCTGTGCTCTTTAAGGAATCTCTGCCTGTTTAGAATCTCTCTTTCCCCAGTTATTAGAATGACTTTCCCACTTGGATGCCTGCAGCACTCTCTCCTGGGACCTCCCTGGCTCAAGTCCCACTAGAGCCCTTTTTCCCTAGCACATTTCATCTTCAGCACTGCAAAACTCTCCCTTCTGTGACTCGCTGCCACTCCTGTCTACCTCCCCCGAGTATTTTTGGACAGATTTCCAATTTGATACATGAACATGCCATCAGTCAAAACAATCTTTTTAATGAGCCTCTTGTGCTGACAGCTGTGTTTAAGGTAGGCCATGGAAAACGGGAATGGAAATCTAGAAAACTGTCCACTCTGCATGGAAACCTTAATGTGTACCCCATACTCCATGTCCTAAAGAGGAGATTATGAATAGCAAAAAAGATGTAATTTGTGCAAATGAAAAAAAGATCTCTTAAATAGTTAGAAAAGGATGAAAGGAGGGTATAATTATTGAGCGCTGCCTGAGTATGTCACACGTAGCTTCCTGCTGTGTGACCCCGTGCACTGCTGAGTCTCACTTGAACTTCTCAGTGACCCGAGGGGTTGCTGACGTTATTTCTACCTCCAGATGAGGGAACTAAGTCTCAGAGCGGTTGATGGACACGGCACACTCCCACAGCTTGGCTGTCACAGCCTGAGTTCCGAGCTCGTGTTGTAACTGAGCAGAGTGGGGCTCTTGCATGTGGCGCCCTGATGCATGACCCAACAAAACGGGGTCGGGAGGGCGCTGGGAGCACTCCTGCTCAGAGCTCTGTTCTCCCACGAACCCAGTGCTTCCCTTGCTCCCCACCAGGCTATGAGCCAAAAAACGAGCCCGGAAGTTCCCCACTTCCTTATCTGTTCTTAAGCTGGCCCACAGCCCCCCACCCCCTCGGGAATCCGCACTTGTGGGTTTCAGAGTCCCCGTCCTCTTGCAGCAGCTCTCTCCTTCGGGAACTGGCGTGTGTTGTACAGGTAGCTTCCATGTAGTGGTTCCAGGAAACGTATGCCGTGTTACACTAGATCGTGGTGGAGTCCAGGGAGGCACACGTCCCAAGAAAGTGGCTTCTCTGTGTGTCCTTCAGAGACGCAAAAGTCTGCACTGTAGAACCCGGCCACAGGTCAGCATTCTAGGCATCTCCCACTAATCCGTGCCTGGTTCGACAGGTCCCTGCAGAGCTGTGTCTGCTTTGCTGGATCCCCACACAGCTCCATCAGCTCTCTCCTTACGCCCTTTCATCGGCCTGCATGGCTGCCTTCCTCACTGCCCCAGGCTGCATGGCCGAATCTCCTTACTTCATAACTCCTTCCTCATGGCTGCTACCTACTCTCTCAGCCCTCATGGCAGACCAGCCCCCTGCTTTTTCAGCCCGCCCTGATTTTAAATGCTGACCTGGAACTTCTTACTTGACCTCATATCTGGCCTCTCCTACAATGAGCTACTTTTGCCAGTTCCCCCATATCTTTTACCTACTTTCAGCTGCCATCTTTAGTCAGGGCAAGAGTACCCTGTGACATGGGAGCCTTTCAAGCAGGTGCTGTATAAGTTCTCCCTAGCGACCTCACCAGTCACTGTACATTCTGAAAGTCACATAGGCCTTTTGCCCTGGGCAGTAGCACAGCTATCAACTAGCTATTAACTTGCCATTATTATGAAAAGTATCTTAACTGCCATATCATCCCCTTTCCCCATTCTCCAACCATGGGCTATGGGGAATATTTTCAGGAACCCCCACTTTGCACCCTATTACAGTGTCACCTGACCCCTACCCTAAGCTGCCACTGCTTTTCTGGCAACCAAATATTAATCTAATAGAATACCCCCTCCTTTGGCATACAAACACAGGTTTTGAATTTCCAAGACATTAGGAAAGGGGAAAATTAAATGTAAAAATTGAGCATAGTCTCCCATGTAGAAAAGAATACGGGGGAGTAAGTGGAGGTTGCAGGAACATAATGAGTCCCTGAGTCCCTGGTGGGGTGCTGCTCTGCACTGCAGCCGCAGGCCCGCAGGCCCCAGAGAGGAATGACTTCCCAGCTGCACGGCTCTGTACCCGGGACTGCGGGACGGCTCCCATATCCAGCGTGGGGAAGGCTAGTGTCCTTTAGTACTAGTGGGGTGCGCTGGTGGACCGGGAAACATGGCATTGCACACAGGAGCTGGGCCTCTCCCAGCTGCCGTTGGGTGTTGGTGGGAGTCACTCCCTGTCACTCTTCGTTGGGACTCTGGCTGCAGAACTGCTTCCATCTTGATGAAGCTGAAAATGCGCAGCCCTGATCCACTTCTCTGCCATCATGAATTGTAGCTTCTTCCCCCCCTCCCACCCTATTGTAATTTCCTTTAAGAGGAGCCTTGAAAGGGAAGAATCTGATTTTTATTGATTAGTATTTAGATGAGGCAAGAAAAGTGTAATATATTTTTTAAGGGTTGAAATTGGGGGAATAGTTTTTCAAAAGAAAGACATCACTTCTGGCCATAGAATGTGATCTGGCCTTGGGTCTAGATCATTTCAACAACTAGGCCATTACTTCCTACCCAAGCAAAACATAAAAAAAAGGAGCAGAAAAGAGAGAATATCCGAGGTGGCAGTGAATCCCTAACACAAGCCAGTCGTTTCACATCACCGGGACTAGACATCCAAACAAATGCCCGAGGTGACCAGATGCTGGTGTGTTGGCACCCACAGGAGGAGAGGCAGGAACTCACGTTCCCAGCAGTGAGCAGCCCAGGGCCACCGGGTCCCCCGATAATGAAGCCCTCATCAGCCTCCTGTGGCTGCTCACACCCTTCAGAAGGCAGGGACTCCGCTGCACTGGGGGATAGTGGACTCCTCCCCCCAGGTCCTGTCACACAGAGAGGCAGGGCTGCTTGACCCAGGTGCTCCCTAACCCGAGCCTCTTCTTGTGCTAATGGTCCTGCAGCAGACGGAAACTGATGGTTCCTCCCCTGAGGCCCGGCCTCCCTGCAGGCGTAGACTCCTTCCTCCCAGGGCGGCCCCTGCCCTGGGCGGCCCTTGCCCTGGGCGGCCCCTGCCCCGGTGCTGGGCTCTCAGAGTGTCCGCATCTTCTTGAGCAGTCCCTGGAGGACTGAAATCTCTGTACCCACCTGACCTCCCAGTTTAAAATACGGAATATATGGCCTAGATTTTACATACCAGAAACACAGTTTTCAGGGTTTTACAGGGTAGCCCTGTATGTCCTGAGCGGAATAATCAGATGATGCAGTGTCGAGAGAACGAGAGCAAGTTGCAGATCCATAGATAGCGTATCTCATTTTGTGAAAGTCCATGTATTTGTGCGTATGTGTATTTCTGTAGACCTATATCTGTACCTGTATTATTGGCACAGACATTTAAATTAGCTGGATAATACACATTGAACTCCTAAAATGGGAAGAGATTTCAAGAGATTTCCTCCCTCCTTTTTTATGCTCTGTATTTTTACATTTCATTTTATTTTTTAGCAAACATGCATTGCTTTTTTCTTTTAACTTTTTATTCATGAGTATTTTTAAGCTTACAGAAAAGCTGCAGGTAAAAAGAACACCCATCTATATACGCTTTACTCAGATTTATTTGGCATTTTACTGCAATTGCTTTATTTTTTTATTATTTGTGAGATACTACAAATATATATTTCTCCCTGACCTGAGGGTCAGCTGCATGCATCATGTGTGTGTTTTCTTGTTTCCCTTTTTTCTTACACAGAAGGAAGGCTACTGTATATGGTTTTTTTGCACTTTATTCGTATAATTTGGGGGGCACTCATTCCACATCACTCATGGCGATCTTCCTCGTTCTTCACAGCTGCACTGTGGGCACCATAGTTAATCCGACTGCTCTCCTAAAGCACGCATTACTTTTGAAGGCAGAAAGGCAATAAAAATAAATCGTGGAAGGAAAATGTAAAAGCCACTGAAAAGAGTGAACTGAAGCTCTAACAGAAGTCTTTGTTCTTTTTATTTGTTTTTTATTGGTTAAGGATATTCTTTATTTTTTTTCTACTTAGTAAACTTAAAAAAAAAATTTTATTGTTGACACTGTTGCAGATGTCCCCCATTTCACCCTCCTTTACGCACCTCCACCCAGCCCCTCCCCCTTCCCCTGGCCTTCCCCACACTATTGTCTGTGTCCGTGGGTGTGCCATGGGAGAAGTCAGGGGCCGGGAGCCCTCAGGTGGCCTCTGCCACTGCAAATGGAGTCACAGGCAGCAGGGGGTCCATGTGACCTTAGGTCAGGATCCCTGAAAGCAGAAGCCAGGACCTGTTGGAGGACAAGTGAGGGGGCCTCCAGTGAGCAGGGAAGTGAGGACGCAGGACAAGGCAAGGAACAAAGCTGAGCAAGGATATGTGCTCAGCCCGAGGGGGACTTCAGCCCCATCCAGCCAGAGCTCTAGAGCACAAATCCCGCCACAGAGGTGGCCCCGCCGTGAGGTGGGGCAGGGGCCAACTCTCTCAGCCCCCGTGTACAATAATCCATAGGAATGCTGAAGAATGTAAAATAATGCGCACAATAAGGTGTATGCACGGTGCCTGGCTCGTAGGTCTTCAACAAATGATCGCCATTACTATTACTACTGTGGTCATTGTTCCCTGTTTTGCTTTTCTTCCCCCTACAACAGTTGTATTGACATGCCGTACCAGTAACATACCGTTCAAGTCACTTATTTAATGTGTACAATTCAGCGATTTTTGGTATATTCAGAGTTGTGCATCTATCACCACAGTGAACTGTAGAACATTCTCATGACCCTACAGAGAAACCCTGTCCCCCCCCCGCCCCCGTTGCCTCCCCAGCCCTCTCCCTGTCTCTTTGCCCCGTTACTGTCTAGTTTTTTTAGTGTAGCCACTAGAAAATTTAAAATTACACGAGGTTCAAATTACATTTCCTTGAACAGTGTTGCTTGCTGCAGAGCTCTTTCCACTTTATCTTGTCTCCCTAAAAGGACAACTAGGAAGTCAATTCAACAGTGTATATTTCATTGATTGAATGTAAACTGTATGCTGGTTCAATTTATAGTTTTTCTTACTGGTACATGTGTTTACTCTGTAAACCCATTGGCTATTTAATTTCAAGGAAAAATTGTCAGCAAGCAGTTCCTTTTAGCATTTCAGGTCTGAATGACATTTTTAGGTGGAACAAAGGGTGTGGATCCTCTCAGTTTAAGATAGATAAAGAAGTCCCTTTCTGGCCATCACAACAGATGTTCTTGCTCAGAGAATAAATGACCGGTTTTGTATTCATTAAAGCACTGTTCTCTGTTTGGCAAATACACTTGTCTCCCCTGGTTGGAAGGGGAGTTTTATAAACTAAACTACAATGACTGTTTCCTTTACTTTTGAGAGGCACAGAAGCTTCTAAGTTTTAAGAATCAAGAAATCATGACTGAGTTTTGAGCTCCCAAATGTATTTTTTTAGATGCTATGCTTTTCCACCCAGTTACTGGGGGTTGCCCTCCTCCCTTTTTTGTAAATAAAGTTTTATTGGATCCCAGCCATGCCCACGAGTCTACTTACTTTCTGGGGCTGCTTCCCTGCTCCAAAGGAAGGCAGAGCTGAGTAGTCGCATCAGAGATCCCATTCCCTAAAATATTTACTGTCTGGCTCTTGACGGAAAATGTTTGCAGACCCCAGGTCAATTAAGTCACAAATGATCCTTGAAAATGTCTTTAATACCCCATTTAAGTTAGCAGGAACGGGAGTGGGGGTGCTGATTGGGTGAGATGCTGCCACTGGAAGTGTCGGGATGCTTTGATTCTCGCCATGCGAAGGAAAGGCAGACACACACCTGAGCCTGGCACTTGGGTTCACATCCGTCTAACCCAGTCTGGTCTCGCCCTCTGGCCTCGCCTCCCCTGCCCTCCCCCTGAGCCAGAACCCGACCTGGAACCCTGGTACTGCCACTCACTCGTCCCCGGAAAATACACATAAGAATTTCTCCCATGTGGATGTCTGGCGAGGGTTTGAAACGCTGGAGGGGAAATCCCTGCGTGGCGGCGGCCAGTCAGCAGGAGCCTCGGAGCCAGAGCCCTTGTTATTTAGCCCCTGCTGCTCCCTGAACGCACCTGACTCTTGTTCTTTGCTCATATGCCCCATTCGCGATGTGCCCGTGTTTTACCTCCGTTTGTCAGCTGTCGTGGTTGATAGCGCTGGCTCTGGGTTCAGATTCCGCCGGCCTGCCACCTCCAGGCTGAGGTCGGCAAACTACTGTCTCTACATCTGTGTTCTCATCTGCAAAACTGGGATAGTAACCATGCCTTCCTCACAGGGACATTGTGGAGGTTAGCTGACTTAAAAACATATAAAGTGCTGAGAACAGTGTGTGACAAATAGTGAGTTGTGCATAAACATTACTTATTATTCATTATTATCACTATAATCATGATTCTACTTCAAGTCCCAGATCTGACACAAGCAAAAAACTAGAAGAAGTTAGGGATGTGTTTAGATCAAAGCCACCCCCCACCCACCCACCCAGGAAGCCTCCTGACTGGGCCTGCAGTGCCAGGATCCTCGGCACTTCGCACGTCTGGGCGCAGACAGAGCAACTGCTTTGGGGCCAGCCTGATCCAGGTTACACATTCTAGCTGTATGCCCCCGGACGAGTTACTTAACTTCTCTGTGCCTCATTCCCTCACCTGTATAGGGGTTGGGGGGGAATACTATCCTCATAGGGGCCCTCTTGGGGCTTAACTGAGATGGTGCGTATTCAAAGTGCTCAGCTCAGAGTGGGTGTCCAGTAGATGAAGCACTGCTCAACCCTGTTACTGTCCCTTTCCGCGTTTTAGTACGAACAGCTCTTTATATTACTGTTTAGCTGCAGGCAGGCCTTAAACTGTCCGCTGCTGGAACGGTCAATTTGGGTGCCCCGCTACGCTCCAACAACACCGGGCACCCAGCGGGAGCCTGGAGCAAATGTTTGTTGCCTTAGATTGTCTGAGGAAGCAGCATCCCAATTCACCCACAGAACCTGAAAGCAGCCTTTTTCTCTCCGTATTCCCAGGCAGTCCTGGACCCGGGCACTTCGGTGTTCGGAAAGATACATGCTGGTGAAACTCAGACAGTGAATGTAGAATTCTTAAACTGGCAACTCAAACCCATAGCTTAATAGTGAAGAAACTCTGGCTGAATGAGTCTTGACACCAGTTTCAGAACAGCAGCTCCACCTTCCAGCCCTGCCTCCGAAACACCTGTCCTTCCGCCTTCCCTGGGCCATCCCCACCTCTGCCTGCAGCCTGTTAGTGGAGGAAACCGTTTCCCTGCAGAAAAGGTTATTAATACCTGCTTTCTATACGTTTACACCCACCCTTTTTTTTTACTTTCCTTTTCTCTGTTTTTTTTTTTTTACAGTCTCTTTTTTCCTTACCACCGAGAGAATAAATTTGGTGTGCCTAACGATTCACAACAGAATTTTCACTCTTTCAGCGGGCAGCGTAAAGGTGCATGACATTTTCATAAACGTGTGTATACTCTGGCAGGATGAAAGTAGAAGCTATCCGATTTGAACTTGTTACAGTTTCAGGCCCCAGTCACACACTGTAGTCACACTGTGGCACAGGAAGCGAGTTTTTAATATCAAAATTGTCCCGAGGTGGGTTCCCATTTCCTGATTGATTCGAGGCAAGCTTCTGATATTAGAATATTAAATGATACAGAGATTGCATCCCAATCCTCTGATTTATTTGAAATGAATGTGAATCAAGGCAGCTTAAAAATAGCTTTTATAGCATCTTGATGACTTGATACCATGGAGAAATACATATGAAGCTAACACCACAGGAGCCGTCCTCTGCTGACGCGGGGCTGCTTGTGCTGGGAATTCTTCCAGTGGTTGTTTAAGAAGATGCTTGTCATCTCCACACTGCAGTTCATAATTCAAAAACAATCTATATGTAATACTCAATTAAGGAACCATAGAGGCGTGTTGGCCAGATGACTGATGAACAGCCCAAATGGAAATTCTGCACAGCTCTTGGAAAACACAGCTAAAATCAATCCCCCGTCGGGGAAACCATGACTTATTAATACATTCCCTGCCTCCATTGAGTCATGAATCAATGCTTTCCTATCAAAAGCTTATAGAAAGCCCAGATGGATAAAACTTCTTACAAGTCCCTGTGGCCTGCTGGTGTAAAGGGGCAGAACCGTGACTGGGACCCAGGCCAGCACCTGAGTCTGTCCCACTCCAGCAGTGAGCAGCTGGCTCTGCTCTGGAGGGGGCCTCGCGGAGGGTGATGAGCACCTGCTGTTTACTGGGTGCTTGTTACCAGCATCCAAACTCTCCTCCAAACCTCCACCTGTGAGGCAGATGTCGTCATTATTCATCTTACAAAGAGGAAATCAAGGCTCACACAGTTCAGTAACCTGCCACAGGTCCCCAAGGCCAGAACCTGCATCTGCAAGGCCAGTTGAGGGCTTGGGCTCTGACATCAGAGCACCCACGTTCTGGTCCTGGCTGCCCTGTTTTCTTACTGTGTTAACTTTGCTTTAGTTTCTTAACTTCTCCAGGCCTCTGTTTTCTCATCTGTAAAATGAAGATGACTTAAATCCTTAGGACATAGGTCCATTGGAAGGGTTTAACGAGATGATGGGTGAAAAGTCCTTTACACCCTGTTCTGTTCTCACCCCACTCTGCCTCAGTATTTGCCCTTCCTTGGGGCAAGACGACAAGAACATGATCCTGCACTTGCTTCAAGGTGGGAAATAGACTCGGAAACCCCCACTACCAAATACTCACCAGGCTTCTGCTTCTGGTTCCACCCAAGAAGAGGCTCCCTCACTTCCCACCCTGAGTCTCATCCCTGCGTTTCAGTTTTCACTAGGCTAACCAGAAATAACTCAGAGCTTTGACCTCTGCCCCAGAACCTAGAGAGTGGAGAGTTCTTCCTATGCTCCTACTTTCGAGGCAGACCCAAGTCTGTAAGGCTGACTGAAAGCCTGGGCTCTGGCTCAGAATTCCTGCATAATCTCCAGCCCGACCATCTCTTTGTAAACTTACTGCATGATCATTGCATGCTCTCATTCAGGACCCAAAATGTCGAGTTCCTCATTGTAATGGGGTGGGGGAAGACTCTTTTCCCAGGGGAGAGAAGGGTCAGGACACCATCAGTCTGCTCACTGACAGCCTCTTTCATCTTTATTTCTAGTTCTCTTTAGGCATCTTTGCTCATGTAAGAATCTACTGCATTCATTGAATCCATAGATTGCTTTGGGTAGTATGGACATTTTAATGATGTTAATTCTTTCAATCCATGAGCACAGTATGTGCTTCTATTTATTTGTGTCTTCCTTAATTTCTTTCTTCAGAGTTCTGTAGTTTTCCGAGTACAGGTCTTTTACCTCCTCGGTTAAGTTTATTCCTGGGTACTTTATTTGTCTTGTTGCTATAGGAAATGGGATTTTCCCCCTAGTTTCTGTTTCTGATATTTCATTGTTGGTGTACAAAAATGCCTTCATTTCTGAATATTGACTTTGTAACGCAGAACTGGAAAGTATTATGCTAAGTGAAATAAGGCAGGTGGCAAAGGACAAGCACCATATGATCTCACCTATAAGTGGAACCTAATGAACAAGACAGACTAATGACCAAAATAGAACCAGAGGCATCAAAATAAGGAACAGACTGATAGTGACCAGAGGGGAGGGGGCGGGGGTTGGGGGAACGAAGGGGAAGGTCTAGCCAAGGAGCAGGTATGAGTGGTCCGTGGACATACACGACAGGGTGAGGATTGACTGGGAGCCGGGGGTGGGAGGGGAAGGGGAGAGCAATGGGGGAGAATCGGGACAACTCTAATAGAACAGCAATAAAAAAAAACAACAATCTTTATTCGGTCACATTTTCTGTGACTTGGGACATTAGCAGTAAATCGTGAGTCCTAGGGGCCTGGAGTGGGAAGATGGATGGGGCCATGCACTGCGGGGAAGCCTGCTGCCCACGCTCCGCTGAGACCTGCTCTGAAAGTTCCGCTGGCCACTTGAACAATCCCATTAACGCTCCTGTCTCTGTGAATGCCAATTAATATGGCGTGAAATTTAAACGTAAATGAGTTTTTACAGCTAATTACAGCTAATGTGAGCTACTTTCAAAATTGCCAAACATTCCTTCCAGAATAGTACAGTTTGCAACTATGAATTAGGCACGAAGAGCCAAATTTCATAAACATAATTTAGCATACAACAAAATAATAGTAATGCTAAGTGCTTTCCAACTGGCCATTAGGAGCTCCTTGAGGCGGGACTAATAGCACACGCTTTCATTTGGGTCTCCGATGGCCACAAGCCTTTGAAACCCCAGGAAGGCAGCAGAGGAAGCAGTCACTTCCATGGCCCTTCAGCCCCGTGACCGGGAGCCGTTTACGGCTCCGTTTGCAGTGAGGACCCATGGAGCACCCAAGCCAGCAGTTCCAGCTGCAGCTCTTGAAGGAACAGCACAGCTCAGGCCCTGGGATGGTGGCACCTCCATGTGTTCTGTCATCCTTTTCCTTGTCCGCCTGTCACACCACCTCTGTGCCGTTCATCTCACCTTCGTGTTTGTGATCGCCGGGGCAATTCGTGATCGCTGCAAACATTGCAGTGGTGAGAAAGTACAAAGTGATGTCCCCCTCGCCGATCCCACTAGCAAATCTCACCATGAAGTCACCAGCGTGAGGAGCAGAGTGTAGATGTCTCCCCCATTCAGTTGGGGCACACACACATTCACACATACCCCCTTACACATACTTTATTTATTATTTTACAAAATCAGGATTACACTTTTTTACATCTTTCTGTTCATACTGAATATTTGATGCCTTTCAATGTCAGTATATGTTAATTACCTCTTTTTTTAATATACATACTATATTTTATCCAGTCTCCTGTAAATGCACATTACAACCAGCTCCTCAGTGAACGCTGCACGGTGTTTGCCACCCACAAACACAGCACACCTGCATCTGCTGACTCCGCTGGGTGTTCCGAAGGGTGAACATCCATGAAAACGGCGGTGCTGGGCCAAGGAGATAGCGTCCAATCACTCTCTGAAATGAGCTGCGTCTGTTTACATCTAATAATAGTGTTGGGCTGGCCAAATGTCCATTTAGTTTTTTCCGTAAAATAAAAGATACTTTTCATTTTCACCGATAACTATTGATTTGGATACTTTGAGCATGTCGGCTCTCTCCCACTACTGGCTTCTAGTGGGTAGAGGCCAGGGGTGCTGCTAACCGTCTTCCAGTGCATAAGACAGCCCCACAGAAAAGACTTATTTGGCCAAAATGTCAGTAGTACCAAGAAACTTCGCAAACCACTTTTGACACATTCAGTCAGTCACAGCACCTTTTCCATACACTGCACAGATCTTTTTTTGCGTTTCAGTTGTGTTTTTACCTTTCTTGAAATACTAAAGCGTAATATGCCAAAAATGTTGAATATTTTCTTCCATCTTCAATATTAAAATGGCTACACAAAAATCACCAATTTTGATGTTTTTTTAGTGCACACTGATGTGACAGCTGTCACAATATAATCTTAAAAAATTGTTTAGAATGAAGTTAAAGACAACTAAGCACTACTAGGGCCATCCTATGGGAAAAATCAAAGTTTTTAGCCAACCCAGTAAATGGAAATAGCTGTTTCTCTGTGCCCGTGGCTGTAGGGAAACCTGGGTCACCTTCCTTTCCATCCCTAGTGGGTCCCAGGTGCTGCCACATGCTTGTGGCTGTGGCCTCAAGTGCTCTGTCGAAAGTCTCCCAGAATCCTGCTGACCAGCAGCGGGTGCTCTAAACATTTTGCACATACTTCCTTCCTGCCTTTTTGAATCATTGTCAAATGGGGACCAGTTCCATCACTACAAGGATCCCTTCTGTAGTCACGCCCACCCCCAACTCCTTTCTTCTCCGTTCCTAACTCCTAGCAACCGTGTCTATAATTTTGTCATTTCAAGAATGTGACATAAATGGAACCTTACAGTATGAAACCTTTTTGGCTTTCTCTAATCATTATACTTCCCTTGCTGTCCAACAAGTTGTGTGTTTCAATAGTCTCTTCCTTTTTATTGCTGCGTAGTATTCCATGGTGTAGGTGTAGTAGTTTAATCATTCAACCTTTAAAGGGTGTGTTTCCACTTTCTGGCTATTACATCTAAAGCTGTCATGAATATCTGTGTGCAGGTTTTTCGGTGAAAATAACTTCACTTCTCTGGCACAAATGTCCAAGAGTTCTGTTGCTAGATCATATGGTAATTGCTTGTTCAGTTTTATAAGAAACTGCTAGACAGTTTTCCAGAGTGGCTGTACGGATTTGTATACAGACCTGTAAGAGTGATCCAGGTTCTGTGCATCAGAGCCAGCATTTGTATTAGTCACATTTTTAATTTTTTTGGCTGGTTGGTTGGTTATTGTAGTTATTGTGATCCCCACCCCCTCTTTGCAGATTAAAGCTATGTATTCCACTTCTGTTCTTCTGGAAAGTAACGTGATTTTTTTAAAATAAACTTAAATTTCGGAAGAATTTTGGAATTACTTAAAAATTACAAATATAAAGCCGAGAATTCCCATATACCCCATACCCACTTTCTCCCACTACTAATATCTTACGCAGTATGCTATATGAGGTCTATCTAGAAAAAGTACAGCCATTGTTGATATAACAAGAACAGTTTGCACAACATCAGTGTAACGTGGCAGCCGAGGAGAGTGGACTGGAGTGCGCATGTGTGAACAATGACAACTTCACTGTACTAGTCAGTGGGGTGGCGGTAGATGCCCTGGAGTGAGCATGTGTGCTGTGTGGCCATCGCTTTCAGAATGACTGAGCAAGTAGAGCAACAAGTCTGCATCAAATTTTGTGTTAAGCTTGAACGTTCTGCTGTGAAAACTACTTGGGGGATTCAGAAGGCTTTCCGGGATGATGCGGTGAGTGCAGTGCGAATGGACATGGGGCACAAGCACTTCAAAAATGGTTGAGAATCTGTTGAAAGCGATCCGCATTCTGGAAGGCCTGCAGCCAGGAGAACACCTGAGAATGCTGAGCGTGACTCAGCCTTCCTGCAGACCAGATTTGGCACTCTGTGACTTCTGGCTGTTCCCAAAAGTAAAAGCACCTTTGGAAGGGAAGAGATTTCAGACTGTCAATGAGAATTGGGAAAATATAACAGGACAGCTGATGGTGATCCTAATGGGGCAGCTGATTGCAGTCTTTTCAACAATGGAAGAGATGCTGGGAGAACTGTGTGAGGTCCCAAGGTGCTACTTTGAAGGGGACTGGGGCGTCATTGTCCTACGTGCAATGTTTCTGGTATCTTCTTCAATAAATCCCTCTATTTTTCATCTTCCGTGGCTGGATACTTTCTGGACAAGCCTCATCTAAACTTCATAATTAGATTCCCTTACTTTTTACCTAATGTCCCTCTTCTGCTCGGGATCCCCTCTAGCATACCACATTTTAACTAGTCATCATACTTCCTTAGTCTCCTCTTGGCTGCGACAGTTTCTCAAACTTCCCTTGTTTTTAGTGACCTTGACCATTCTGAGAAGTACCGGTCAGCATTTACAGAATGAATGTCTCTGTATTGGCATATGTCTGATGTTTTCTCACGCTGGGGTTATGAGTTTGGGAAGACCACACGGGTGAAGTGCCATTCCCATCACAGTTGTACTAAGGACACATGCCACCAACGTGATGTGTTATCTCTGTTGGCGTTTGCTCGGTTTCCCCTCTCTGAACGTGCTCCTGGAAGGAAGGCACTGTGAATAGCCCCCACACACGTGAGGGGTGGGGAGGGAGGCTCCACCTCCCTGAGGGCAGGATATCCATGTGAAGCATTTGCTGTTCTTCAGTGTGGGAGCTTTGTGTCTTTTTCCACCTGTAGTTATGTATTGACTCGTATTAGTTGGACATAGGGATTTTTTAATATTTTGAGTTACAAATTAATACTAGTTTTGCACTGACTGGTGTGGCTCAGTGGGTTGGGCATTGTCCTGCAAACCGAAAGGTTCAATTCCCATCAAACTGGTTCAGTTCCCATCAGGGCACATGCCTGGTTGCGGGCCAGGTCCCTGGTGGGGGGTGTGGGAGAGGCAGTTGATCGATGTTTCTTTCACGCTGATGTTTCTCTCCCTTTCTTTCTCACTCCCTTCCCCTCTCTCTAAAAATAAAAAAGTAAAATCTTTTAAAAATGCTGTTTTGTTTTCTTAAATTGTTAAGTTTGGCCATGAGGAGCTCTTTCAGTTGGCTACTGTGTCCCTTAGACGTGCCCCCGTTATTGTGAGTTTGCGGGCACTTGCTTACTTTCTGGCTCCGCTAGAATATGCCCTGCCCCAGCCCTGCAGCCAGCCGTTTCTCCGCGGGTCCACAATTTGTCTTGCTGCAGAATGGTGAGAAACCAGTGTCTGGACACTTGGCGTGCCCGTTGCTAGTATGTGTCCCTGCTTCTCAGACACTCGCAGCTGGCAGCCAGGAAGAGTGTGTCTGAATACTAACCCGTGGTAGCACATCAATAAATGTTTCTGTATCTAAGCATTTGCTTTGGTATTAAGCCAAATATGAGTTCACGCGAATGTGCTCAACTCTAATCTGTTACCACATGGATCATTCTAGCCTCTCCCTTTCCCCTGCTTGTTCTTTTTTGCATTTTTTATTGAGCTGTATAATGCACACACCATAAAATTTACCCATTTAAAGTATAAAATTCACTGGTTTTACTACATTCACAAGGTTGTGTAACCATCACCGCTGTCTAATTTTACCAGACCATTTTACCACTCCACGAGGAAACACTATACCCGTTAGTAATCGATCACTCGCCGTTCATCTCTTCCTTCCTTCCCCCAGCCCCGGACGATATTCTTCTTTCTTTCTCTACAGATTTGCCTATTCAGGGCATTTTATATTAATGTGTCACACAGAGTAGAGCATTTTGACTTCTATTCAAAATATCTGACTTCTTTCCCTTAGCAAGATGTTTTTGGGGTCAGTCCACGTTGTAATATGTATTAGCACTTGTTTTCTTACATGGCTGAGTAACGGTCCATTAACGGGAGCACCGCACTTTGTTTATCCATGCGTCAGCTAGTGGGCATCACTGTTAGGCTATTGTGAACAATGCTGCTGTGAAGATCCATGTGCAAGTTTTGCACTAATGTATGTTTTCATTTCTCTTGACTATAGAACTAGGAGTGAAATTGCTGGATCATGCTGTAACTGTATGTTTAACATTTTGAGGAACTGTCAAAGTGTTTTTCCAAAATTGCTGCACCATTTTATAGTCCCACGAGCATTGTATAAAGGTTCCAATTTCTCCAAATCTCTGTAGACACTTTTTGTTTTCTATCTTCTTTATTATAGCCATTTTAGTGGGTGTGAGGTGATGCCTCGTTGTGGTTTTGATTTGCATTTCCCTAATGGTTGATGGTGTTGAACATATTTTTATATGCTTATTGGTCCTTTGGATATCTTCTTTGGAGAAGTGTTTGTTCATATTCTTTGCCCATTTGTTGATTTGGTTATTTCTGTCTGTGTGTGTGTATGTGTGTGTGTGTGAGAGAGAGACAGACAGACAGATAGACAGAATTGTATATTTCCTCGGCCCCAGTGACAAAAGAACAATGATTTGGGTGGATTCCGGGGATAGGACAGCTATTAAGTGTAGTGAAGAAATTACACAGGCCTGAAGAAACTATTCAAAGGAAGAATGAAATAGAATTACATCATGAAATAAAATCCTACTTCTGATAAAACACAAATCAGCTTGAATTTATGAATAATCAGTAGGATTCAAAATGACTATTTTCAATTGCAATCTCATTCTTAATATTCTCCCAGAATCCTTACTCCTGGGAAAGGCAGAACAAATATGGCCAAAGGTTTCAGAACCTTTCTTTTCAGCATTATCCCATCAGCCATCAGAAGGTAATTACAGATTTCGCTATGGCAGATCCCATGCTCCAAAGTCAGTGCTTTCCATTCTCTCTCTTGCTCTCCGTTTTAGCTGATCTAATGAAAACTCCTGACATCACAGTTAAAGCTCCTCAAGACAAACCAGAGTAAGAAATTCCATTTACTTCCCTGCTACATTCAAAACTATGTTTCATTTTTGAAGTAGTTGCATGTCCTGGTATGCACTGTTACAAACTGTGATGAAATAACATTGTGAAGAGCTGACAAGTGTATGGACCTCTCAATGTGCAAAACCAAATAACCCCTAAAAGAGTTGCAATCTTTTATAAATAATCTATAAATTTTCCTGTAGATACAAAAATATTTGAGGAAATTATTAAAGCCTGTACTTAATACAATGTACAGGAGAAGGGGGGCAGGGAATCACCCAATTTAAGTCCTACCTTAGCTGATTTCTGCACACTTTTTGGCGAAGTTGAATCCTACTCTGGAAGCCTGTGCTTTTCCTGTCCCCTGATGATGGCCACAAGTCTTTCTCGTTATTTCTTTTTATTGTTGAATTCTAAGAGTTCTTTTATTGTCTGCATATATTAGACCCTTATCAGATATAAGATTTGCAAATGTTTTCTCCCATTCCATGGGTTATATTTTCATTTTTTTTATAATGTTCTTCTTCAATTTTTTATGAAAACAAGTTTATTATATTGACAGTGAAAGTCAACTTATTTTATTCCCATCCCTCCACCCCTCTTGCTCTTTGGCAACCATCAACTTATTCTGTGTCTGCGGGTCTGTTTCTGTTTTGTTTGTCCTTTTATTTTTGTACTCTAGATTCCACATATAGGTGAGATCATGTGGTATTTGTCTTTCTCTGCTTCACTTATTTCACTTATATGTCTGAATAATGTTCCATTGTGCGTGTGTGTGTGTGCCTTCACATCTTTATCCATTCATCTATTGATAGACGTCCAGGTTGCTTTCATATCTTGACTGTTACTAATAATAATGCAATGAACATAGGGATGCGTGTATCTTTTTGAATAGGTGTTTTTGTTTCTTTGGATAAAAACCCAGAAGTGGAATTGCTGGATCATACAGCCCCTCTATGTTTAATTCTTTGAGGACACTCCATACTGTTTTCCACTGGTTTACACTCCCACCAACAGTGCACGAGGTGGCTGCACTGGTTTACACTCCCACCAACAGTGCACGAGGGCCCCCTCTCCACATCCTCACCAACACGTTTGCTGACTTTTTGATGGAGGCCATTCTGACCAGTGTGAGGCAGTATCTGTGGTTTTCATTTGTAGCTCCCTCATGATTAGTGATGTTGAACATCTTTCCCAACAACAAAACATCTTTGTTTGTTGGCCACCTCTGTGTCTTCTTGGGAGAAATGTCTATTCAGGTACACTTTCCATTTTTGAATTAGATTGGATTTTTTGGGTGTTAAGTTATATGAGTTCCTTATATATTTTAGATATTGTCCCCTTATCTGATATATCATTGGTAAATATTTTCTTCCATTCATTAGATTGTCTTTTTGTTTTGTTGATGGTTTCCTTCACTGTGCAAAAACTTTTTAGTTTGATTAAGTCCCATTTGTTTATTTTCTCTTTTGCTTCCCTTGCTTGATGAAACATATCCAAAAAAATATTGCTAAGAGTTTATTGCCTATGGAGTTTCTTCTAGGAGTTTTAGGGTTTCAGGCCTTCCCTTTAGATCTCTACTTTATTTTGTGTTTATTTTATATGGTATAAGAAGGTGATCTAGTTTCATGTTTTTGCTTGTATCTGTCCAGTTTTCCCAAAGCTGCTTACTGAATAGGCTATCTTTACCTCATTGAATATCCTTTCCTCCTTTGTTATACATTAATTGTCCATGTAAGCAAGAATTTATTTCTGGACTCTCTATTCTATTCCATTGATCTATGCATCTGTTTTTATGCCAGTACCATGCTGTTTTGATTATTGTAGTTTTCTAGTATAGTTTGACATAATGCAGCATCATACCTCCCACTCGGTACTTTCTCAAAAATTCTTTGGCTATTTGGGATCTTTTGTGGTCCCATATAAATTTTAGGATTAGTTATTCTGAGAAGAGTATCATTGGTATTTTAATACGGATTGCATTGAATCTATATATTGCTTTAAGTTGTAAGGACAGTCTAACAATATTAATCCTTTCAGGCCATGAGCAAGGTATATCCTTCCATTTATTTGTGTGTTCCTTTAGTGAACGTTTGGAAGCGGTAAACTTTTAGTCTATATGTCCAAACATGTATTTATTTTGCCTTAAACTTGAGTGATGGTTTAGCTAGGTATAAAATTTGAAAATTTGAAAAACCAGCATTTTGAAGGTGTAACTCCTTGATTCTGCTATTGCTGAGGTGCCTGCTGTCTAGTTGTCAGTCCTTTGAAATATTTTACCAAATTATCTTAAGTTTTTTCTCTTTGATGCCCCACAATTTTGCTATGATATGGAAAATTCTCATCTATTATTTCTCCAGTAGTCTTACTACTGTTTCCTCCTTTCTCCTGTTCGAGTTTCTCTTAAGCATCCATTGATACCTCTTAATCTGTCCTTTGTGTTCTTCGATTGTCATGTCACTTGTGTCTGGATCTCTGTGTTGTCTTCTGGCTCACTCCCTCAGTTCTGCCTTTTAATTCACTAATACCACATGAATGCCTATCTAACACATCAGCACAGCACCGCCCCGGCATCAGGCAGCAGCAGTTGTCTTTAGCCTCCTCCGTGAGCAGAGGCACACCTGCCACCTCCGCTTCCACAGGGCCCGTCAGTCTCGACTATCTTAGAACAGGAGCTTAGCTCCCAGAAACATGATAGCCCCACCCATTACTCTGCCTTACTGTTTTGGGTCTGGTCCATAGCACTGTTTATTTTGATGTTGAGGCTGCCTCTGCCTTTGGTTTTCTTTTTTATGTTTTACCCAGCATTGCTTTAAGGTTGGAGTGGAGGGTGTACATTAAATATTGAACATGCTGTGCTCTCTTGACTAGAACTCCATAAAGGTTATTTTTTGTAGACATATAACTTCGATTATATGGCTACTCATATTGCCCTCAAAATATTTCCTTCAGCCTTCTTCATCTCTCCCAAAGTCATTCACATTCTCTTCCTTTTCTGTTCTTCTTCCCTGATACTTTCCGGTACTAGTTATGAGAAACATGTAATATATTGTCCGTATGAGTTATCCTTGAAAAGATTCTGGATGTCACATATGCTGCCTTCTTATTTGTCATATACTGAATAATATTATGCAGGTAATACAATATATTGTTCAAACAAGAAAACATTGGGGCCCTCAATTTACCTAAATGGAAATTCCTCTAATGTTTTTTTTTTTTTCCCTGCAGGTGTCAAAGCTGTGTTCTCGGGCCACTACCACAGGAATGCCGGGGGCACCTACCAGAACCTTGACATGGTGGTGTCATCTGCCATCGGGTGCCAGCTGGGCAAAGACACCCATGGGCTCCGAGTCGTGGTGGTCACTGCTGAGAAAATCGTTCATCGGTACTACAGTTTAGACGAGCTGAGTGAAAACGGAATAGAAGACGACCTTATGGATTTAATGAAGAAAAAATGATTGCCATTATGATCCATTCACTTCTCACTTCCACTATTTTTTAATTTTTGCCAGAAGGAGCAGCTGCACACAGTCACTTATTGAATATAAACGTATATCAAGCAGATTTGTGAGTGTATGCCCTTTTGCATAATTCAGAGAGCTGGGTCCTATCCTAAATTACATTTGAAATAAAAATGCCCTCCCTTTAAAAAAAGAGAAGGGGCTGGGGGCTGGAGCCTGGGAATGAATGAATAAATAATATTGCAGTATCTCTGCATGAGTGTTTGACTAAACAACCCTAACAATGCGTTTCTCAGCTTTCTCAAGTTCTCTGCTTCTGAATGAAATTGTTTTCTCATAGCATATGGTGAATGTCTACCTATGGGCCTCAATCCCAGCTTGACAGCCAAGTGTGATCTTTGATAATTCCTTGAACAAACTGTATGTGATTGTGTTAAATTATAGTTGTGTCTCCCATGCTTGGCAAATCAAAGATCATCACCATTCCCTCCTGACAAAACAGTTGTCCTAGTACCAGAGCCACGTAGACTCGTTTTAATAAGGACTTGGGTGGCCAGCATTTGCTGCTGAATGCTGAGACTTCGATTACTGGTGATGCGGTTGATCGAAGTCAAAGCTTGAGTTGGCCTTCTCGGTGACTAGGAAAGTCACCTTTGCACGTAAATTAACCTTTTATAAAACCCTCACCCAGCAGACTAGAACCAGAGCCCCATGTGCCCCCTCTGCCGCTGCTCAGCAGCACATTCTGGTGCATTCGTTCATCTTGGCTGCTGCAGTGACTCCACAGGTTGGCGTCCTCGGGCGATCAGAATGACCCTCCCTTCATGAGACTCTTCACTGTGTCTACTTTGATGGAAAAAGTGGGAGTCGATGCAGGAGTTCTCAAAAGAAAGCAGAAATTTCAGTGGGGCAAAACCCGCTTTTAGCCACTGGATTGGACTTGGCACCCACTTTGGCTAAATGCGCCAGTGCAGTGGAGCGTGTATGGTTAAAGTCAGCGTCGCTTGCATGCTTCTCCTCCGCACTGCTGACGGCCGTGTCGTTCCGTCCTCGTTGCGGGCTTCAGCAGTTGCCCTGACCGACAAGGAGCATCGGTGCTGCCGGTGCCACCAGGACGTCTCACAGCTCCATGCAGCAGCAGCCAGCTACCTCGCAATGCCTCCAACAGCCGACTGTCGCTTACAAATTAACTGCAAAACACACTAAATTCAAAGACTTTCTTGTTAAAAAGTTTTAGTCAACGTAGCAAAACCATGAGCAATTAAATAGAAAGATAATTGGATATGTAAATTCATGAGGAACAAAAGATAAAAAGTTAATTACAGTAGATGGGTGACGCACCAGAGCACGCTGTTATGTGGCACAAGAAAATTAAAAATTTTCAAAATTAGAATGCTCTTGTTTTAGGGTTTTGCTACATTCTTGCTCTGTATTCATTTTTCTTTACAATAGGCGTGGGTATGAGAGTTCAAGAGGAGGAAATTCAGTAAGTGGCATAACTAATAAGCCACACATGTGAGGCATGGGGTGCACGGGCTGCGGGAACACTGAGCATTGGCTCCCACAAGTGCGCGCCGGGATCCGAAACACGAATGAGGGCTCGTGGGGGACGTGGGGGGAGTCCGTCACGGCGGACCAGTGGAGCCATCTTTGTTGTGTTACGTGGCACTTGAGTTTTGGGGGGAGGATTCAGAGATACTTAATGGAAGTTAAATTTACTGAGTCTCTTTCCCAAAAACCTAGTAAGTATAAGAATTGATTGAAAACACAGAAAGAATATACTAAGAACAGGGAATCAAATGAAATTCTCACCATTTTTACAGTAACCAAACCGCAATATTCCCAGTGGCAAGATGTTCAGAAAGAAATTAGGGAATGATTTTGTAAATAAGCATGAATCATTCTAGTAATAAGTACTAATGCGTTCATTTATGATTCCTTTTTCTTAAAGAATATGAAGTGCCTTATGCTGTGAAAAATGAGAAAGCACTCAGTGATCATGAGAACTATGGCCTTTGAATGTTCCTCGTGTGCCAGAGGCTGTTGGTTCGGGGAGGTGGTGCCACCTGGCCGAGGCTGTGTGGCTTACCTGCGGGCAAGGAAGGGTCGGGATGCGAGCGCTGGGCTGTTAAGCTCATGCTCCTTAACACTGTCCTCTCTCCCGGAAAACGTTTTCGACGAGTGAGACTTTGTACCGCTCAGCCCAGGGCAGCACTACAGTACTCAGCACCTTTGGCCCTCTCTCCTGGACGAGACTTGGTGTTAGCTGGAGGACCCGAACTCCATCCCGGGTGTGCGGAGCCTGGGCCAGGCCCAGAGGCCCTTCTCTGCACCTCACCAGCTTTACGGTGGCAAAGTCTGTCCCAGGGGCAGGGTGTTCCAGATGGGGGGCTTTCACTGGAGGACATTGGGAAACAAATGAATTACAATGGGGCCACAGGACCCAGCTCTGCCCACATGGTAAAGGCAGTAAATGCCCATCAGATGACACTGCACTTCCGCTTTATAGTTCCCAACCCAGGGGGCGGGAATGTGACGTTCTCTCAAGGCAAGGAGTGCTACCTGATTAATGCTCCGCCCTCCCAATTAATCATTTTATTTATTTATTTATTTATTTATTTTTAGAGAGAAAGGAAGGGTAGGAGAAAGCGAGGGAGAGAAACATCAATGTGTGGTTGCCTCTCACGTGGCCCCCACTGGGGACCTGGCTGGAAACCCAGGCATGTGCCCTGACTGAGAATCGAACCTGGGACCCTGTGCTTTGCAGGCCCACGCTCAATCCACTGAGCCACACCAGCCAGGGCTCCAGTTAACCATTTTAATTGGAAAAATTAGGGGGCTGGCAAAAGGGAAAGGTTGTTCAAAGTGATCTAAAATTGGATTGTCAAGACTCAAAAGAGCAAGTTTGCAGACAAGGAGAGATGATCATCTAATTGCATTGACTTTTTCCAATAAATAAGTTCATCTCCAGCCTTCAGTCCTGTTTTTCCTGACCCTGGAGACTAGCACACTTCACGGACCCAGCAAACAGAACATTTCATAATGTCTGTGCTTCTCAGCATTACCAGGTCGTCAGTCCCTGAGAGTTACAAGGCAAACATACCATTTACCTGATGTGCCTGCAAAAGATACCAAGTTACGCATATCTGTAGAAACTATATTTACATATTACAGTCTAAGGTTTCTGATGTGCAATCTTTTGAGAAAAGGTAGCAAAAACATCATTTGCATTTATCTGAACTCTTCAAATGTATTCCCCAAGTAGTGTCTAAAACAGCATTGTGCAGTCACGTGGTTAAGTGGCAACACTGTGTGAAGCTGGGGCAGGGGAGGTGACCGAGGAGTAAATTGTCAAGGCAAATTCTGTGAAGAGCTTTGTGTGACAGACACCAGGAATTTCTTGCTGTGATGACCTTAGCAGTTTCAGTTGCACGTGAAAAAGGTTTTATGGATGTAAAGAAAGTTGACTGAATACAAATAATTATAAGATACCTTTCATTCTTCTTCATTATTCTGATGCTTGTCTTTAAAAAGTAATTTTCTCGAGTTCCGGCCAAGATGGAGGCGTAGGTAGAAACCCTTCGCTTCCTCACACAACCAAAAGGAGGATAACAACCGATCTAAAATCAATAAACAACCAAAAGCGCCAGAAAATCAAACTGCATGGAACTCCGACAACCAAGGAATTAAAGAAAAACTCAACCAGAACAACCAGACCAACCAGACTGGTAAGGCGGCAGACTGAAGGCCGACTCAGAAAAACCTCGGCAAGGTGGCTGAGGGGCGAGGCTGGCTGCCGAGCTTGGTGGGCTGCTTGGGGAGGGCTGACTTAAGGGGAAAACTGACTGTGGGCCGCGGCTGGGGTTGCCGTGGTGGGAGATACTCTCAGTCTCGCACGTGAGTCCATTGGAAAGTGCACTAGAGACGCGCAGGGAAGCTGCACTGTTCCCTCTGTGGCCCCTCCCCCACAGGCAGTGCCAAAGTACAGCGGAGAGGGCCACCCTGCCCAGGTGAACACCTAAGGCCGACACCCTTACAACTTACCAGCTGCACTAAGACAAAGAAATGCGGCCCAAATGAAAGAACACAGCAAAGCCTCGGAAAGAGAACTAAGCAATGAGGAGATTGCCAATCTATCTGATGGAGAATTTAAAGCCCTGGTAATCAAAATGATCACAGAACTGATTGAGCTTGGTCAAAAAATGAAAGATACCCAAAATGAAATAAAGGAAAATATTCAGAGAACCAACAGTGACAAGAAGAAAACTGGTACTCAAAGCAATGATTTGGAACAAAAGGAAGAAATAAACATCCACCTGGATCAGAACAAAGAAACAAGAATCCAAAAAAATGAAGAGAGGCTGAGGATTCTCTGGGACAACCTGAAATGTTCCAATATCTGAATTATAGGGGTGCCAGAAGGAGAACAACAGCAAGAAATTGAAAACTTATTTGAATAATGAAAGAAAAATTCTCCAATCTGGTGAAGGAAATAGATTTCCAGGAAGCCCAGAGAGTCCCAAAGAAGTTGGACCCAAAGAGGAACACACCAAGGCACATCATCATTAAGTTGCCCAAGATTAAAGACAAAGAGAAAATCCTAAAAGCAGCAAGAGAAAAGGGGACAGTTACCTACAAAGAAATTCCCATAAGACTGTCAGCTGATTTCTCAAAAGAGACCTTTCAGGCAAGAAGGGGCTGGAGAGAAGTATTCCAAGTCATGAAAGGCAAGGACCTACATCCAAGATTACTCTATCCAGCAAAGCTATTATTTAGAATGAGAGGGCAGATAAAGTGCTTCCCAGATAAGGTCAAGTTACAGGAGTTCATCATCACCAAGCCCTTATTATATGAAATGTTAAAGGGACTTATCTAAGAAGAAGAAGATCAAAAATATGAACAGTAAAATGACAACAAATTCACAGCTATTAACAACCAAACCTAAAACAAAAACAAAAACAAACTAAGCAAACAACCAGGACAGGAACAGAATCACAGAAATGGAGATCACATGGAGGGATATCAACAGGGGAGTGGGTGGGGAGAGAGGGGGAAAAGGTGCAGAGAATAAGTAGCATAAATGGTAGGCTGAAAATAGACAGGGGGAGGTTAAGAATAGTATAGGAAATGGAGAAGCCAAAGAACTTATATGTACGACCCATGGACATGAACTAAAGTGGGGGAATGCAGGTGGGAGGGGTGTGCAGGGCGGAGGGGAATGAAGGGGGAAAATGGGACAATCGTAATAGCATACTCAGTAAAATATATATATATTTTTAAAAAGATTTTATTTTTTATTTATTTTTAGAGAGAGAGGGGAAGGGAGGGAGAAAGAGAAGGAGAGAAACAGCAATGTATGGTTGCCTCTCACATGGCCCTCACTGGGGACCTGGCCCGCAACCCAGGCATGTGCCCTGACTGGGAATCGAACCGGGACCCTTTGGTTCCCAGCCCGCGCTCAATCCACTGAGCTACACCAGCCAGGGCTCAATAAAATATATTTTTAAAAAGTTACAAATTGCAGATGTTTACCCAATGCAAAAAACACAAACCATATATGAGACAAAATATTGCTAACTCGGACTTTATAAAGATTCCACTCTTCGAAAGACGTTACTCAGAAGTGGAGAGCAAGCCGTAGGCCAGAAAGATGTATGTGCAGCACACGTACCAGATGAATGGCTTGTATCCAGAACACGTGAAGAACTCTTAGAACTAAATTAGAAAAGAATAATAGTTAATTTTTTAAAAGTGGGCAAAATATTTGAACAGACACTTAATAAAAGAAAATATATGAATGGCCAATAAGCACATGCAAAACGCTCACCATCACAGCCAGTGTGGAGGTGCAAACTAAAACACAGCGCGATACCTTCTGTCACTCAGTAGATGGCTACACAGGAAAGGACTGACCGTCCCAAATGCCGATGAGGACTGGGTGCGACTCTGACTGTGACATTGTGATTCACATTAAGAAATATTTATTTGCTCTTCTCTGTCTCTGGCAGAGTGTCTAAAACCCTTGGAATTTTTTAAGTGATAAGAGAGGTAAAGGTGCTTTTCGTTATTCACGACGAGCCCCCCTCTGCCACACCTGAGTCTGTGCTAATGAGGTGACTTTTGGGGAGGCCCCTAAGGGTGAGGACTGGTTGCCAGGGGAACCAGTCGTGTGATTAGGGCAGCGATTTTCCACCTTTTTCATCTCAGGGCACACATAAACTAATTACTAAAATTCTGCAGCACACCAAAAATATATATTATTTGCCGATCTGACAAAAAATAGATATAATTTTGATTCATTTACATTGGACAGCTATTGTGTTGGCTGCTGTCATTTTTTTTTTTTTTTTTGACAATCTAAGAGAAAAGAGGTCAGTGCCCCTGACTAAATAGCCAGGTATTGCATGTTGTAAAAGTTCTTCAGGCACACCAATAGAAAATCGCTGGATCAGGGGTTTGGACATTTTAGCCGCATCGCCCATCCTCTGGGGAAGGCGGAAGAGCTGGAGACTGAATTATCACTAACGACCAATGATTTAATAAATTATGCCCATGCAATGAAGCCTCCATTTAAAAAAGATGGGGTTCAGAGAGCTTCCAGGTTGGCGAACCTGTGGAGATTTGGGGAGAGTGGTGCACCCCGAGAGGGCATGGGTGCTCCTCACCCCTTCCCACGTGCAGTGCCCCGTGCATCTCTTCCGCCGGGCTGTCCCTGAGGTATGTCTTTTTATAACAAACTGCTGGTTTAGTCAGTAAAATGTGTCCCTGAGTCCTGTGAGCCACCTTAGCAAAGGAATCCGATGAGGGGGTTGTGGGGACCTCTGACCTATGGTGACAGCCTGGACTTGCAGCTGGCCTCTGAAGTGGAGGGCGGGGAAACGGTCCTGGGGGATCGGGCCCTTAGCCTGTGGATTGGATGCCATCTCTGGGCAGTGTCGGAACTGAGCTACATCGCAGGGTACCCAGCTGGTGTAGCAGAACTGCCCAGTGTGTGTGTGTGGGGGGGGGGGTGAACACGTGGTGACTAGACGTGCCAGAAGGGAAGTGTTCTGCGAGTAGAGAGTAAACGGAAAGAAGACTTTCCCCTGTGCATTAATTCATACATTCCCGGTGAGAATACGCATGGTACAACCACGTTAGAAAACAGTAGGGCAGTTTCTTAAAAATTAAAACCCACCATATGACCCAGTAATTCCACTCCTGGAGATTTATTCTGCTTACCCACGGAAATGCAAACACACATCCACTAGGAACAACCCAAACCCCCATCGATAACTGAATGGATAAGCAGAAGATGGTATGTTATACATTGGGATAACTCAGCGTTACAAAGGAAGGAGCTGTTGATAAAGGCAAACCATGGATGAATCTCAAGCTTGTCATGCAAATACGGAGTCATTTATAGTGACAGAGGCGGATCAGTGGTTGCCTGGGAACGGGTGGGAAGAGGGAAGCCCTGAAAAGGGGGTGCAAGGAGACTTGGGGTGACAGAGGCGTTTGGTATCCTTCTGTGTAGCTGTTCACAGGTGTATGATCTGCCAAAACTCACTTAATTGAACATTTTAAATATGTGCGGCTCAGTAGTTTATTTTATATAAAGTATATGTCATTAAGTTGTTTAAAAATAATTTCTTTTTTTAAAGGAATTCATGCAGCCTGAGAGAGGGCAGTGTTTTCCAAAGGAACACAGGTCACAGCCAGGGAGGCCTTCTGTCACGTGACCTGCTGTTTCCAGGGCTCTTGTGCCTCTGGAGCGAAGCCCAGGTCTCAGCCCGTGCTGCCGGGGTTGACTGTGACCGTGGGCTCTCCAGCAACATGTTCTAGCCTCTGTCCCTCAGTTCCGCCGGGCGGAATGCTCTAGCAGACAGCAACACTATCAGAGCAGAAGCAGCCTTACAGGTAGGGGAGCATCTTTCTCACACAAGGTCTGTCCTGCGTCCTGAAGTCGGTGCTGCCCAGACGTTCCAGCAGCTCAACATGCTGACGCCCTTGTGACGCCTGCGCCCCACCCCAGCACCGTGTCTTCACAAAACCACGTGTGAAGAAGAAAAGGCTGGTGGGGTGGGTCTTCCCTTCCTCAGTTGCTTTTTTCCAAGAGGAAATTATCTCCCAAAAGCCCCCAACAGATTCTCAACAGGTCCCATTGGCCAGAACCAGAAATGCCAACAATACCATCCAACAGCTGCCACAGGTCAAAAAAGGCAGGTCGGGGGGAGGGTTTGGGACCCTCTGTGATGGTGAAAGAGCGCCTCACCGAGCTCTTTTCTGAGAGCCACGCTACACGTTCCAGAACAAAAGAGTAGCGAGAAAGAAAAGCGGAAAAGCAAAGACCCGTTTCTCCAGGGAACTTGGGAGGGGAGCAGACCCAGAGTGAATGAATGGGAGAAGTGTGGGTCGAGCATGTTAACAGAAGAGGAAACCATTGAGAACGAGGGTAATGACACCGAACAATGGAGAATGACTGATGGAACAAGGACACTGGAAGGGGAAAGGAATGGGTTGGGAGCACAGCCTGGACCATGAGACCAGAAGGAGGAGGAAGGAAAGGCTGGTAACTGTAAGAGAGTAGATGGACTGTGGGTTGGCTGACTGGATGACCGGCATCTTCCATGTCTGCAAATGCGTTTCTCCGAGGTACTCCGTGTCTGTGCTTCCGGGTGGAGCACGCGTCTTTCTGGCCTTTCTGTATGGTTCACCATCGTCTCTTCAGGCAAAAGCCTCGTCTGTACAGAAGTGGTAACCATCTGGCTCCCACTGAAGCTCTGCCTCCAGGCAGACCATATGGATGTGGGCTCTGGACGTGGAAAGAGGGCAAATTTCGGGTGTGGCTTACTACCATGCCGTATAAATAGTCTCTTCTTGGGTTTTAAATCTGTGCTTTCAAACTTTCATAGAAAAATTAGACAACTTCATCTCTGTGCTATCTTTGAAAGACTCTGAATTTACCTTTTTTTGAAACTACCAACTGTAGCATCATATCCCTCAACCACATATTTTAGCTGTCACAGATTTCCTGAAAAGACATTGAAATGGAATTGCCCCACACTCGCCATGTAGGCCACACCTCCCCGGTCTCCTGTGTTTGTCAGGTGAGACCGCAGCCCCTGAGGAAGCACAGCCTCTTCTTCCCACGGTGCTCTCCTTGCCCGGTCCAGGGCCTGGCAATCCTTAGAAATGTTTCTATTTTATTTTATTTATTTACTTTTAGAGAGAGAGGAAAGGAGGGAGAAGGAGAGAAACATCAATGTGTGGTTGCTTCTCACACACCACCTACTGGGGACCTGGCCTGCAACCCAGGCATGTGCCCTGACCAGGAATTGAAGCAAGGACCCTTTAGTTCACAGGCCAGCATTCAATCCACTGAGCCACACCAGCCAGGGCTATAAACATTTTTGAACTCCCTACAGATACACTCCCCTTAGCAGCCTCCCTCCCCCGATTTTCCCTCCATCCCCCAGACACTTGCCAAGTACATGCCATGCCCCTTGCCAAGCCCCAGCAAACAGAGCAACCTTTGATTTCAGCGACACCATTAAATATTGATGTTTTCATATCCTGGCAGCCTTCTCTGTGCCCTTCTGCCCCTGGGACACTTTTACACCAGGAGCATTAATCACCACTCCTGTTGGTGTGCTGATTAATGCTGCTCACCCACAGAAACCATTTTTAAGATGAGGTCAATGTCTAAGCCTTGGAGTCCCGTGTGCTAATGCCAACTGGACAGTGTGACAATGTCCCAAAGACAACTCGGACACACCGTTTCCAAAATTTAATTCATTTCCCTCCTAAAAACACTTTCTCTTCTATTGTTCCCAGTCTTGACAAGTGGCAGCATGCCCTACACAACTGCCTGGAATCAGAAACCCAGCTGCCACCTCTCCCTCTGCCCACCCCCGCCCCCTGGCACCACGTCTCACCGCTCACGGCATCCAACTCCCTCAGTGCTGCCCGGTCCTCGGCCCAGCGGTTGACAGCAGGAGCTCCAAACACAGGCTCTGAACCCGAATCCCATCTGGGCCACTAATGGCTGCCTGACATGGGGCGAGGTTTTAACCTTTGCAGACCTTTACACCCTCGTCTGTAAGACAAGGCTGACAGCGACATCTGGGTGAAGACTAAGTGACATGGTGCCTGTGAGCTGTCAGCCCCGTGCCAAGCACACAGTGGGCATTCAGTAAAGGTCATTCCCATAGCCATGGCTGTCATCCAGGCCACGAAACTATTGCTGCCGCCTCCTAACCTGTCTCCCTGCCTCTAGCAGGTCTTGCCCCTTCAGAGCGAGAGAAGGAGGGAGGCAGGGAGGAAAAGTTGCAGAGAGGACAGAGTCAGCCCATCTGGGATTGAGTCCTGGCTCTGTCACTCAGGAACTCTGTAGCCTTGGACAGGTACTGTGCCGTTTGGGGGATTCAGTTTCTTTATAAAATGGGTACCATATAGTACCTTCCCTGCAAAGTTTCAATGAGCTCATTTCTTAATACATTAGCATAGTGTTAGGTGCAGAATATGCACACAGCAAACAATAATCCGCCCCCACCCTCCGCATAGACCCCTGCAGGACACCCAAGGGGCTCACTGTCCCCAACTTCTCATGTGCTGAGTCCTCCAGACTGGCTGCTTAAAAATAGATTCCTGTTCCTGAATTCCTAGGATAACATCAGCGATAATTACAAAAGGCTCTGAGAATGGGCATGGCAACAGGACAGGAAAGGAGCAGGTGGGTACAACAACCAGCAAAGTAGCAGTCAGCATTTTTATAATTCAGCTTCAAAAGGAAAAAAAGAAACTGCCCCCTGGTCAGTAAGGACAGTTGAGACACAGGAGAAGTCACCTAAATGGCCGGTCCCTCTTCTGATCACCTCACGTGTATGAAAAGAACCCAACCAAAGTAAGTCCTTTTATTTGCCCCATTTTACAGATGAGGACACTGAGGCACAGAGACATTAAGGAACTTGCCCAAGATCGCACAACTTCTAAGTGGCAGAGCTGGGATTCAAACCCCAGCGGCGCTGTATGAGATGCCTGCCAGGGTCTGGCACTGGGGGAGCCTCCAGCCTCCTGTGATGGGCGGGGAGTGTGTCCTCCATCCAGCACAGAGGTCCCTCTGCTGGCCTCGCAGTCAGTCTGGAGATCAAATTCTTTCCCTTCCAAAATTATGTCTCCTCTGACAAATGGAACCAAGTTTCATCTATTTAATTATTAAATTTAGTTAAGTAGGGTTTTTTTTTCCTCTTTCCAAGGAATTCCAGCAATAAAGTCACACATTCCCCAGAAGATCTCCAGCAGAGGGGTTTCCAGGCCAGTCTTACACACCTACAGAGACTCCGCAGCTCCTGGCACAGATCACGGGAGCATCATCAGCTTTATTTACCTCTCCCGACATAATTGGCCAGTGGAATATAAATGCTGATGTCATGTCTAATTAGTGGCAGCCTCTGCCCTCCTGGTCACCGTACCCTATCTGGCTCATTTGTGTGGATGGAGCGATTTTATAGGGAGAGTCTTTATGAACTGGCTCTCCTGCTGAGATGTTCCAATTATAATTTAAGAAAACAAGCTTTTTGATGTTGTGTAGACAGTGTGGCAACATCCCCCCAACAGGGCTGATAGTTGTGGCGCCCTTCTGCTGCGTGGTGGGCTTTTCTGAAGGTGCTAACGCCTGATTCTGTATAACTAGAGGTTAGGAACACATCTCTGCCTCTCTGTCCTGGACACCTTGCTGACCTTGGCTCCCGTCGGGCTCCTCACGGCCTCTAAAGCTAATTGCACTGGGATGGATTTTGCTAAGCATCAGAAGTTCAGATTAAACCACCTAACACAATCAGGTGCCCTGGGTATCATTTATTGTCTCAAAAGCAAACCCAGCAGAAAGGAAAACATTTCAATACCTAGAGGATTAGAGCAGATACTAATATTAATTGATATGGATAAATTTCACAATATGCTTTTGTTTAAAAAAGGGAAAAAAGCAAGGGAATGATTTGAATCCTCCAGTGGCAGGATTCCATCGAGCTTTGGCGCAGCAAAGATTTTTAACACAGTTAATTACAGTGAGAGAACGGCAGTCTGGCAATGGCGCCTTCTTCTGGCTCCACAGCCTTCGGCTCCAGGAAACCTGGAAGGGAGAAGCCCTGCGCCATCTGAGGCTTGAGGAGGCGTGTCTCAAATTTTCTCAATTCCTCTAATGAGGCTGTCTTCTTGACCCTTCCCTTTGGGTCAGTCCCCAACTCCCTCTGTGTTCTCAACCTGCCTTCCGAGCTCAGACTATCCTCTCCCCCTCCGACGTGGCTGATCAAGCAGGACCTTGCTTTGTCTAAAGCTCCCTCTGAGTGCAAGCTGTCCCCCTTCCCCTCAATTCCAATCTCCCCAGTTCTCTTAAATGAGGCTGGTGTGCTCCTGGTTATCCCGTGTGTATTCCAAACCACACTACTCCACTGCCCTTTGCTCCTTTGTGTACCCATTCCACAAATTCTTGGCCACCTGCTCTGTGCTGCAGATATACCCCATGGCTCATTATCATTGAAGTCATCCACTGATCTGTCAGCTCGTCCATCTTCCATGGAAGGCTTTAGGACCTTATTAACAGTCTTCCTGTTCACTAAGCCTAACCTTTATCCAGGGTGGCTTAGTGGCCATGACTCTGGTATCTGTTGCTTTTACGTGTGATGCATCCATTGCACCTCCTGATTTTATTTGGTGGAGGGGGGGAGTCTGCTCTACCCTAGTTTAGTCTATTGTTTAGGTGGGGTTGGTCCCATTCCTGGGTCTTGCAGTGGATGTAGGAGTGCATGTGACATATCAGAATGCCATGGTTCTGGTGCCAGGGTGCAGAGAGGGCCCCGTGACCCAGGTCATATAATCCCAGGACTCCTGCTGGAGATATCATGAGGACAGATTCTCCTTTTGCTGGGGATCCCATCTAGGAGAGTACCTAGCAAAGAGTGAAGCATCAGGGAGGAAACTAGAGCAGGGAAATGGGGCCAGGGAGAGAACAAGAAAGAAGAGATAAATACCCAAAATAAGCCCCTGGGTCCAGCCATACCTGAAGCCAGTGAATGCCTGGCTGCTCAATTAAATGAACCCACAAGTTTCCTTCATTGCTTAGGCCTCTTTCTGTTGTTTGCAAACCCAAAGAGCCCTGACTAATACACCATGCCATATGCTGATCTCAATTTCCATGATCTTCTCCATTCCACCTCTGCAACTTACTCCCAGAAGCCAGAGCTGGGGCTGGGTGAGGGGATTTGTAGGCGTGGCAAGGGAGGAATGCACCCCTACTGATCAGGAAAGAAACCAGAAATTCAGACCACCCTGTCTGCGGGAGTGAGCCAACACTTCACAGATATACACTCGTGACTCTCTGTTAGTTCTGCAAATATTCCCTGAGCACCTACTACCCACCAGGCCCTCTTCCAGGCCCAGGGATGGAGCAGTGGACAAGTGAGATGGACTCCCCGCTCCGAAGGCCTGCTAGGTAAAGTCTACTGGCTTGTACATCTGATCAACCCCCCTGCCGTTGTGCGAGGGTCACCAGGGAGCCTCCCACCTTCCTCGAGTGGGAAAAAGGTGAAAGTCCTGGATACTTTCATTACGTCACAAGGTCACCTGTTGAGTAGCCTTTATTCTGCCAGATAGAATAGGCACTCTGTTTATATTTTTCAAAATCTATTCTATTTATAGCTTATGAATTGATTTTGAGCTACTTGGTATCATAACAGTATTTCCCTCTATTGACATCTTTCATCTGCAGAGAGCCAGACCGGTTAATCTGGCCACTGAGTTTCAAGGGGTGTCTGGACATGGAAGCCTTAGTGTTGTGCATGGACTGCATGTTTGTACCCCCAAATCTGTACACCAAAGCCCTAACCCCAAATGCGACAGTGTCGGGGTGGGGCTCTCGGGAGGTGATGTGTTCCGATGATGACGTCAGGAGGGCGGGGCCCTCACGGGTTTCGTGTCCTTACACGGAGAGACCAGAGCCCCCTTGCTCTCCCCCCACTCCCCTCTCCTCTCCCCCTCCCCCCCCTCTCCTTCATTCTCTCTCTACCATGTGAGGACACACAGGGAGACGGAGGCCATCTGCAAACTGGTAAGAGCTGGGATGCCATTTGCAATGTTAGAACTGTGGTCCTAATTATGACAGAGGAGAGGACTTGGACAAAGGCAGGTGACAGAAATATGGGGAAGTGATTGAGTTATATGTCACCAAATATGTATGATCCAATCAAAATATTTTATTTCACAAATGGGAAACTGGGGTCAGAGAGGCCCTGGAGCTTAGTCAAGGTAATTCAACAACAGGAAAAAGCAGAAGGAAAGAGAAACCAGTTGGCCTTGACATTCTAGGATTGTGGCCTAAATGATAAACACCAGAAAAGAAAAGAAAATGATGATTAGGGTATCAGGCTAAAATAAAAGATACATCTAAAACACAAACACTCCCAAATGAGAAGATCCAAAGGTCACTGCTTAGCTGAAGGATAATTATAAAGCTGTCTGCCTCGGTAGCCAGGTCAGCCCCTTGACCCGTGCCTCCCGCCTGGCGGGGATGTGCGGGGAGGGCCGCCAGCACGCTGCCAGCCTTCCCGACGGTAGCTTCTCTGGGGAGGGCACGCTCCATGCTCTGCCTCCTGCCTCCGCAGCAGAACCTGTGGACTCCTCTCCCAGACAGCTGAAGCCTGCTGACAGCCTGCCCCACCTCTGCGGTCACATGACAGAGGCTAATTCCAGCATTCCACTTTTAGCCACACATTAAACAGAAGAGGTCCTTCCCTTTTCCGTTGGTAATGACCCCCTGCCTCTAAAGAGGTGGCTTTTCAATGGCTTTCTTGAGGAAAAGAGAAGGTGACTCACATCTCAGAAGCCTGAAATCATTAGTTTCAAAGCAAAGGCATATAGATATGGGTAAGCACCTTCAAGTTCAGTTCTCTAATCAATAGTCTTCACTTTTACCAGGAAAGGAGCAGATGGTAGGTGGTTTTAAAAGGTATTCAGAGACCAGAGACAGATATTTCTATTACATACTGGGCTGGACAGCTCATTAAGTAGGTACTAAATTCTACTGGAGGTTTAGGGAAGAATATACAATTCTGTAATGTTGGGGCTATAAAGACCCTATAAGAAAATACAGTGTAGCAATGATCAACAGAGGGCGCTCTCTCCCTCGCCTCCTCTCTCACACCCGGGCCAGACATTAATGATCCATCATAGCACTATTGCCCTTCCAATCCTCCAAGAGACATGGTCCAGGCATTCACTGTCAATCATGGTTATCACCCTGGATCTGCATTGCCTTATAAGGTAAAATTCAAGTTAAGTTAAATTAAATTAAAAATAGAGGTCCTCGGTCACACTAGCCACATGTCAAATGCTCCGTGTCTACATGTGGCTAGTGGCTGCCGCGCGGGACAGCACCGGACATGCAGCTCCCTTGCTGCAGAAAGCTCCGTTGGACTGTGCTGCCCTTCACCAGCGTTTCCCAAGTGCCAGGCAGTTCTATGTCTTTACACTTCTTGCCACACTGACTCACTTCTTTATTTAAGAAGGAAATTTTACATTATCTGCTGAAATGGAAAGCTAGTATTGACATCTTACCACAAAGAAAAGGTAACAGTAGGCATGCCACTCTGAAAGCCGGTGTGTCTTCATTCTGCTGAGATGCTGCTGCTTCCAGAACACTCTGGCCCTAAGGGCTGGCATGTATGGCAGTGACTGGCTAACAGTCCACCAATATCGGTGTTCTCCCTTTTCTTGGTCCAGTTCCAGCTCTGAAACCCTTTCCAGCCATCCTCCAAGCTGACTTGCTCCCCCCACCTGCCAGCTGGGTGCAGAGGTAGAAGGAAAACTCCAAGACCAGAGGTTTGGTGGAGCCACAGATGGATGGAGGTGGGTACCTGACCGACTGGATGGAGCAAGAAATAAGCCATTTCGAGTTAAGACAGTAAACGTTCTGGAGCTGTTTGTTACAGTAGCTAGTCTTACTTTTCCTGATTACTCCAACTCTTCCAGAGCATTAAAAACATACCAGCTCTCAACTGTGGCTTTCTCCTTCATGTGCAGAGAGAGTGAAAAAGAATTTGAGGTGAAATAATGTTCTCAATAAGTAACTTGAAGTTATTTAATGCCAGGTGGGTCCTGTAGCAGGAGAGAACCATGTCATTCAAGGAATGTGGACAGCAGCATCTGATGAGGCTGGGCAGGGTGGCAGCCCCCAGACCTGGTAGAGCCTTCTAGATCACATTGGTGACTGGTCTGGGCACAGGCGTGTGACCAAGCTCCGGCCAACGAGATGTAAGGGGAAGTCTGCTAAGGTCTGGGGTCTCTTTAAAAGAGAGACATGTCCTCAGAAAGTCCCTTCCACCCTGCCTGCTTTGGAGCGTGATGAGGTGGTGTTTGTGCAACCCTAGGAGGAAGGTAAAACAAAACCAAACCAAAATTACAGAAAAGCTGTCCCAGAGCCCACATTGAGATCAAGGGCTGAATTAGGTAACTTTAAAATCACCTACCCCCAGGCTGTTCATTTAATGAGACAATAAATGTCTTTGCTGTGTGGGCCACTTTTAACCAGACATTCTTTTACTTGCAGCCCAAACCAGTTGCACCGTTTTTCAGAAAAGAATTGGAGGATTGGCCAGGAGGGAACAAGTGCCCAGGGCATACAGCTGGGGTGCCCAACTATGCCGCCAGTGCCCTCAGCAACCCTCCAG
The DNA here is from genome assembly GCA_004026765.1 of Micronycteris hirsuta. Classification (NCBI taxonomy): domain Eukaryota; kingdom Metazoa; phylum Chordata; class Mammalia; order Chiroptera; family Phyllostomidae; genus Micronycteris; species Micronycteris hirsuta. Next base: position 27,825 of record PVJI01004187.1, on the reverse strand, counting down.
CTCAGCAGAGTCCCTCAGAAGAGAGGAAGCTTTGCAGGGATCACAGAGTCACCCATTTCTGGCCCCTGCCCACGCCAGCAACTGTCAGCCTTCAAAGGGGCTGTGTTTCTGAGGCCCCGTCTTTCGCTGTTAGACTTCTGCAACCTGTTCTAGCAATGATTGCATCCAAGGAGTGACTTGTGGGGATCTCTGATTTGCAGCCAAGTCAGACAGAAGCCGTAGGGAATGTGGGGACCTACAACTTGTGATTGGCAACTGAAGTTGGACTGAGCCTTTAACCTGAGGGGCCTGCCCGCACTCTGAGTAGCATCAGAATCGAATTGCAGGACACCTAGCTGGTGTTGTCGCAGAGTCCTGTTTGGTGGGGAAAATCCCTCCTCTGGTGTCAGAAATGAAGTGTGGTGGCAGCGAGAGAGAAGGGGTCACACAGGGGCACTTTTCCCAGACAGCCTCCTCTTCATCCCAGCCCACTGCTCTGTTCCTCTCTGAACCGCCATCCCCTCAGCTGTAAACTATCAGCAATATTAGCTGATCGTTTATAAAAATTAAGATAAATCTGGAGCATTTTGAAAATAAACTATTAAATATTATATATGACCATTTTCATGTAAGATGGAATTACTTAAAAGCAAAGACCATTTCACTCTAAAAAGTTTTCTTAAGCCCCGGATCTCAGCAAAGGATTTGACATGTACCAGAGTGCTCAATAAGTGTTTGTTAGTGACAGAAATAGCTGGTATTTAATGAGCTCTTAATAGGGATTATCTCACTTAATACTCACGGCCCCTTGAGACAGATAAACATTATTGTTCACTGCATCGCACAGATGAGGAAAGGGAGCCTCGAAGGAGTTGGACGAGTTTTCCAAGAGCGCCCGGTAAGTGGTGGAAGCGTAACTTCATAATTTGCTGCAGGTTCCAAATTCTCTATAATGGGTGTGCAAGACTTGAACAGACAAAGGGAAAGAGCTTTTTAAAGGGCATGATGTGTGATAAAGCTTTGTTTCCTTGTCGACATGGTGCCTGGTCAGCACAGGAGCTGAGCTGTTTTCCCTCCTTTGCTCATTAAGAGAATGCACGTGAGCAAAGGTGAAGAGAGAGGAAAACGGCACAGCTGAAGCCCCTCAGGTCCCCAGTAACAAAAAGCCTGAATACGCACACAGAACAGCCTCCTCGGACTCACCTGTGTGCGTGTGTCGGGCGTTGCTTGTGAAAACGCCACCCCAGGCCTCACCCCCAGCAGCAGCTGTGACTCATTGGGTCTTGGGTGGGGCCGGGACTGCTTCCCAAGCGTCTTGGGTGAACCTGGCAAAAGTGGTGGAGATCGGCTCTGCCCTGGGGCTCGGTGGCCCTCAGCTGAGGAGCATATTAATCGTCCAGCCTAAAGCCCGGATGCCCCCAGCCCCTCCTGCTCCTCAGCAAGTGGAGAGGTGGACAGGGGAAATTCAGGTCCCCCAGCAAACCCAGGAGGAGGTCTCAGGAAGCCAGAGAGTTGAGCAGCCCCTTCTCCCCTCTCTGCAGGGTAAATGTGGGCAGCTGGGGCAGCCCTGACTTCACATCTATGTCCATGACCCTGGTGGCCCAGCGTTGGACCAGGCCTCTCTCAACTCCAGGGACTCAACTGACTGCTGGAGGTTAGGGAGAAGGGGATTATCTGGGGACAGCTGAGCGTGGGGGAGGGGCAGAGGAAGCATGGCCGGGGGACGGAGGCTGGTCTGTCCTGGACGGGGCAGGATGAGGAGAAAGCCTGGCACCTGTGAGCAATGTAGGGACAGACAGAATTGCTGGGAGAGGGAGCAGGGACTGGAGGCCAAATGCTCAATGAAGGCTTTTTAAACCACAGCCCCCACTCGGGGCTGTATCCTTGGAGGGGGGGGATGGGTGTGCAGAAAGGAAAGCAACACCCCCTTGGTCCCTTTGTGCCCTCTACTGCCTGTGACCTAATTAGGAAGAGGCTCCAGAGGCTGCCGCAGCCGCCACCTCTCTGGTAATAACTCAACCCCGGAGACAGACGTCCAAGTCCCCAGCTCCCCGCACTTGTGTTTCCCTTGTGAAAACACGCGCTGCCCTCCCCCGTGAGTCTTTGAAAAGTCACCTTGAGGGGGAGGCCCTGCTGCGGAATAGGAGGAGGGGTTCCTGGATCCAGTGTGCAGAGCCGGGAGGGGTGGGGGGTGGGGGCGCTGAGGAGAGGTGGGCACGGGAAAATCCAGACAAGGGAGTTTGTCCTGGTCTGCTGGGGCAGCCAGTGAGTGGCTGAGCACTACAGTATAGCTTGAGAGGGAGAAAGGGCCAGGGCTGCCTGAAGAATGGGCCCCCATCCCAGCCTGGGAGGTCAGGGAGGGCTTCCTGGAGGGGGTGGACCAGCAGGGTCAGCCCCTTGGAGGCAGCAGTCAAAGGTATTTGCTGGGCCAGGGAGCAGCTTTAGCTCCGTGAAGTTGGAGTCAGGGCAGGTGGAGGTGGGAAGAATGCTCACAGAGCAGCGGCTCTCAAAGTGCGGTGTCCGGGTCAGCACCGGCTGGGAGATTGTTAGAAATGCACATTCTCAGGTCCAGATGGGCTGATTCAGACTGTATGTGGGGGAGGGGCAGCCATCTGGATTCTAAGGGACAATCCTGGTGATGTGGGTGCACTGGGAAGTCTGAGAAGCACCGTCAGGGTGATTTACCTACGAGGACGGCAGAGCGCAGGCACGCCCGCCTGCCTCTCCAGACCACGGTAGGCCTGGGTGTCTCCCGGCCTGAAGTTTCGATGATTTGCTGGGCCTCCTTAAGAAAAGATTACAGAATTATAGCTATGAAGTCAGTTACTGGGTCTTGGACGGGGCCTTTGCAAGTGAGGGAGGCAACATTAGCTCCCTGTTCAGTTCGCTCCCAGTCAGTATCAGCAGAGGGGAGGCTGAGGCTGGACGCAGAAAGGCAGGGTTATCGGTGCCGTCCCCCCCGCAGGCTGGCCTGGCTTTGCTCCCGTGGAGAACTCTGTGCGGCTGCTGTGCATGACAGGGCTTGCTTAGCGCAGACTGTGGGTCTCACTCACCAAACACAGCGGAGTGGGGCTCTCCCAGAGTGTGCATCTCTGACACGCTCCTGGGCAGGACTGGCTACAGAGCTTGCAGGGCCCCTTGCTCAAGGTAAGAATTTCAGGATGGGGGAGCAGAGCTTGAAACCCAGCACGGGGCCATTCTGAGTGCAGGACCGAGTGTGGCCGCACAGGCCGCGGGGCTGAGACACTGGCTGCCTCCCGGGTGCTGATGCTGTTGGTCTGGGGATTGTTCTTTGAGAACCACTGCCTTAGAGTGTCCAGAATAAGAAAGATGAGAGCTGTACCTTTGGAAGTGGGCATTAGAACAGTTTATTACCTCTAATCATTACCATTTGTCCTCATAACAACTCTTATGAATCGTCAGGTGTGCGGTGCTAAGCTCAGCCCCTTCTGTGCCTTCCCTCATGAAATGCTCTCATCAGCCCCCAGATGTAGTTGCTGCGTTATTCCCACTTTGCAGATGAGAAAACTGAGGTTCAGCGATATCAAAGGAGCTTCCTGAGAGCCTGCGGTGAGGCCCTGACCCAGGCGCCCCGACGCCTTCCCATCCAACCCTTTCTGCTGGCCTCACGTTTCTTTCTTAACCTAAAGCAGGCTGGGCAGGGCACTCCTTTCATGCACTGACTCTCAGCACCTCGCAGACAGATGAGTGTTGCTGGTGCCTGCTGTGGGCCGGGCACTTTGCATGTTCAACTCTGCAGGTACTATTACTGCTTCCATTTTAACGCAGGAGGGAGCTGGAGCACCTGGCTGCTGGGGTCAGGATCGTAATCTGAGCCTGTCTGAGAGCACAGCTCTGGTACCGTCCCACCTCAGCACCATGGCTTTGGGGCTGACTGGGGCTGGCGGCCAGGCCAGGGCCCAGCACCCAGGCCTCAGGCATTTTGAGCCTCTTCTCCCTGGGAGCCAGTTGGAGTGGGGTGCTCTGGGCCGGCACAGCGCCACGTGGCCCCAGCAAGGGTGCAGAGGAGGCCCTCTCACCTGAAGGCTCAGGGCCCCAGCCCAGCAAGCACCTTGTTCTTTTCTTATATTATGCAAGATCCGCTCTGCCTCACAGGTTTTGGTCCCAGGAGGGAACCCCCTCTCCTGAGAGCTGTTGAGCCTCCCTGAGGGTCTCCCCACTTCCCCAGTGTCCCTTACCCCATGAAGCCAGGAGACAGCTTTGGAAGCTGAATCTGTTCCCTGATCAAGCCTTCAAATGGCAGCCAGCTGCACTGGAGATGAAACCTCGACTTTGCACCCCTGCCTACCTGCCCGGTGCCCGCTGCTTCTCACAGTCTTGCTCCAGCCACACTGCGCGTCCGCGGCTCTGCCTACGGGCCTTTGCATTAGCCACACCCTCTGCCCGACTGTTTTCACCCCAGATCTTGTGGCTGACCTTAGTTGTTCCTACATCAGCTTTTCAGAGAGCTCCCTCACTACCCTGATAAAGTAATCCCTGATCGAATTGCCCTCTTTTATTCTTAGCTGACAGTTTACTGCTGTCTGAAGTGACTGTGTTATTTGTTGGCTTATCTGTCAGTTTTCTTCCCACTCAAGTCTAAGTGCCAATGAGGACAGTGATTTTTTTTTTTACTGTGTCCCTGATACCTAAAATAGTCACTGGCACATAGTAGATGCTCAACTAGTATTGTTGGCAGATGAATGCCTCTCTGCTCTTTTATTGCTCTGATCATAAAACGTGATGATGTCCTGGACATCTCCCCTCCTCTCACATTCCGCCTCCAGTCCTTCAGGAGTCCTGCTGGCCCCTCCTGCAGAGTGCACCTCCAGTCCGAGTCCTCCTGGCCACGCTGCTCCAAGCCACCACTGTGTCTTGTCTGGACTGTCCAGCGGGCTAACTGGGCTCCTTGCTTCTGCATTTCCCCCACAGTCTGGTCTCTACCAATCCCTGTGGCTGGAGCATCTTCGCTGTGGGGGCCGCCCTGTGCACTGTGGGACATCACGCAGCATCCCTGGCCTCTGCCCACTAGAAACCCCTGACTTGAGACAAGAAGCAGCTCTAGATGTGGCCAGATGTCCCCCAGAGGCCCAGTCACCCCTGTGTGAGCACAGCTGCCCCTAGAGAGATCCTCTGAAGCATGAAGCACACAATGTTCCTCCTCTGCTCACAACCCTCCAGACGTCCGTCTCACTCGGAGTAGCACCCAGAGCCCCGTGCCTCTGACTTCATCTTCCGCCCCTCACCACTCACTCCTTCCAGCCACCATCGCCCCCTTCCTGGTCCACCAGACATCTCAGTCTCAGGTCTTTGTACCAATAGTTCCCTCTGGAATGTTCTCCAGCTGGCCCTGTGCCCAGGGCTCATGGCTCCTCTCTGGCTCTCTGCTCCGTTGTCATCACCGCAGGGAGACTTTCCTGGAACAGTTCATCTCAACAGCCGCTTCTCCTTTCAGGGTGCAAAGCCCGTGAAAGCAGAGACTTTGCTCTGCTCAGTACATACTAGGTGCTCAATTCTTGATGGGTGAATGGAGAGAGTGACCGCCTAGTCCTCCAAACTTCAGGCTTTTTCTGAGAGCGGCTTTTGCTGGGATGTCCATAAGGCACTTAGCAGAGTGACTGGCTCATCGGTAAATGTCTCCTGCCATCACTGTGACCTGCCAGACCCCAGCTCAGCCCCCCTTACCACCCGCTGCCTTCCCCACAAGACCCCTCAGTCTCTGTTCATCTCTCTCATTGTATCCTGATTTCTGACCTAAGTTACAACTACTTTGCATAGTATTTGAGCGTATGCCTCGCTGTGCCGATCAGCACATCCTGGGCTCTGCTGCAGCAACAACCCCGGGCCCCTGTGCTCCACACACCCCCTGACCCTCCCCCGTGCGAGGTCACTCAGCGGCCTTCAGGTGGTGGGTCAGGACCTGCCTCCAAGGAGTGTCCTGACTCTTAAGGGCTTCACTGTGGGAATGTCTCCCACTGCTGCCAGTTAGAGCTTGTGGGCTGGACCCAGTCCCAGGGCCCCTCCTGTCCAAATGCCACCGGGCAGGGAGCTGGCGCCTGGAAACCCAGCACCAATAAATGGTGTTGGCACAGTCACCCACTGGGGACGGAGCTATGGGGACTGGGTCTGTCTTCCTCATTTCTGAATTCCGTGTGTTGAGTGGTGCCTGACGCACAGTGGGCGGCCAGTGAATGGTGTGAGCCTGAAGGAAGAGGGAATGAGCCTTCTGAGTGACTCGAGCTTTAGGATGTGGCTTATTTCTTCAGCCCTGCCACTCACCTACTTTGTCACCTTAGGCTTAGTTTTCTAGTCTATGAAATGCAAATGATGGCACTCACCGGTGGTTAAGAGACTTAGGTGTGAAAACATATGTGAATTCTTAGCACAGGGTTAGCACACAGTAGGTGCCTAATCACTGCCAACACACTGGCCTTCAGAGTGGCTCCTCATTCATACAGCGCACACAGCACTAATGTGAATACCTCTGTCTGACGTATTGTGGGTTGTACTCAGTTGTGAGACTGGTATCAGGTGGAAGCTGAGGCACGGGGACTGCATCCTGCCTGGTGGCCTTGGCCCCCATCAGCACCTGGGAAGAGCATCTAAAACACATTCCACAGGGAAGTCCTCGCCCCCCACTTCTTACGTGCTGGCCCGTGGGCAGGTCGGTTCTCTATAAAACGAGGAAAATGACCAATGCTCTTTTACAAGTCGCTGTGAGAATTCAGTGAGACGCTCTGCAGGGGGCTTTAGCACAGTGTCTGACACACAGCAGGTGCTCACGTGGTGGTTCCTTCTCCTTTGTACCATCTTGGCCTAATGATGTCCTAAGAAGCAGTGTCCCAGGTGGGACCCCGATGCCTGCCAGGCCCCTTGGAGAGTTGGGAGCCCCTGCTGGTGACCCGGGAGAGATGAGAGGACCTGAGGAGTAGAGGCAGCCCACGGACCGAACCGAGCAGCATGGGGAGGGGGCCACTCAACTTGGCTTCCAGCAGTGCCCCGGCTCTGCCACTGGCCAATAGTGTGACCTGCACGTGTTACTTTCCTTTTCTGAGTCCGTTTCCTGTCTGCACACGGGAGGGGCACAGATTATTGATTAAAAAACAAAAGCATTGGGCACCACGGTCTGCTCAGTGGGCAGAACCTGTTGCCTTTTATTATTATCGTTCTCTCTATTGCCATTGTCATTTACTATTTAGATCACGAGGATTCAAAACATGCCAATTAAGGACTGGGCTGTGGGTCCCGTGGGAAAGAGTCACGGCAGGAACAGAAAAGGACGAGGGATGTTTCCAGCGGAGGGGCGGAAGGCACGGGCAGAAGGCACAGACGGGCACAGGACGGAAGGGGTGAGTCTTGACGTTTTCTTGAATATTGATCTGAGAGCCCCTGTGTTGGGGTTCAGGAGCTGAGCGCCGCCTCTGCCGAGGGGCAGGCTGGGCTGAGACGGGTGGGTTTGCCCTGGGAACGCGCCTTCCACTGCGGCGCCTCCAGCAGCCTGTGCGGCTCCGAGCACAGGAAGTGGGGCGGGTGCCCCTGAGGGGCCGAGGCTCCGAATTTTGTTTAATTTAGAATATGTTCTAAAAACTGGTTTAGTTACTGGGAAAAACTCATGTTTGGGACAACTCAGGTGTGCGAATCTCCTTTTTCGACTCAAAATTTTAGAAATTTAAAACCTATTTCCAATAAAAAATTAGCATCTGGCTTGAAATGCTGTAAGTATAAAATAGATACTAAGTTTCAAAGAACTAGTACTCCTGAAAGAAAAAATAACTATCTCACTCACAACTTTATAGCAAGTTAAACTACCCCGTTTGATGCGTTGGATTACATGCGTAAACATTAGTTTTACCTGTTTATTTTTCCTCCGCAACACGGATTCTGGCAAGTTCTAAATCGCACGTAAGGCCGCACGTGTTTCCCTGAGCGGTGCTGCCCTGGAGGCGCACCGGCTGTTGGCAGCATGGGGGTTACAACAGGCGTTGGTCATTTTGTCCAGTTTGGTGTTCGACAGCGGTGTCTCGTTTGTGTTTAACGTTCCTTTCCTTGATTTTTCACCAAGGTCAGACACTTCTGCTGGAAATTGCCTATTTTTCTACTAGAGAATTTTTCACTGTGGCTTATGAATGATCTTTCTGTGTTAAATGTGATATTTATTGCTTTGAAGTTTTGTTGTCTCCCTTTTAATGTTTGCTTCTGTTGCTTGATGTAAAGATGTTTAAGATTTTTGCGTGATTGGATATTTTCTTTACAGCCAGGAGCCACATTGTTTGATAGTTTTTTTTTTAATGGTGTCATTTTTACTATTTGATTATTTCATCTCGGCTTTATATTAGAATGTGACATGAGGTATGGAACGGATGAGAAATTTGAGGGGGGGACCAGCTATTTTAAATGAGTTTTGAATTACTTAATGAGCATGTACATACTTTATCCTGGTGCTTGTTTTTTTTTGGGGGGGTGCGAGTCATATTGTGCTATGTTGTAGTTTTGGTTGCAGCTCTCAGGGCACTTCTGCTCACACGTGCCATGTGGGACTCAGCATGAGCCAGCAAGGTGGCGAGGGCATGCCGCATGGCCCTGCTCTGTACGGAAGTCCTAGACTCAGCAACGGTGAGTGGCTTGCCCACAGATGGCCAGTTCAGAAGTGGTGGGGCTTGAATACAGCAATTCCGGTTCGTCACTGGCTGCAAGCTGTGGCACTGGGGACCAGACAACGTGCTCCTTCCTTAGGGTGTTAAGTCGATCCCCAGGAACTTGAACACCAAACACCGCTCCCGAGATCAGGGCACTCCAGCTAAGCAAACCCAACCGGACACATCTCCGAGTCCGGTTCCCTGCTCACCTCCATTGCCCATTTCTTTAGGATTAAAGCAGATGGTTCTCAAGATCCTTTTCTAGACTTTAAATATGTTGACCAAGTGTGAGTTTCTCTCAGTCTCTTTAGAGAATGACATCCTGTACGCCCTGGATGCTTTTGGGTTGTTTATAAGACGAGAGTTCTCTCTGACCACTAGCCACAGTCCAGGCCTCTGCTCCTGTCCCTGGGTGTGATGTGTTGTGTTTCGAGTGTGTCTTTCCAGGCCGTTTCCTACGTGTTAATGTCCACACCGTTAGAAACTATCGTTGTTGGTATCACGCACCTAGTAGCTGGCATTGGGTTGTTTTCTGGTGTTGCTGTTGAACACGATGCAGTGAGCACACTCATCAGGCTTTCTTGCTGACACGGGCAAGCGCCTTTCCAGAGAAGGTGGTGGAACCTAGAGTTGCTCCATCTCGGGTCTGTGCGTATTCTACCGAAATATTCTCCAGAATGGTTATAGCAATCTACCAGCAGCAATGTATGAAAGTACATTATCATACTGTTTAACTTTGTGGCAATTTCATAAGCGGAAACGTTATTTCATTGTTTTACTTTGCATTTCTCTGATTGCTAATGAGGTTGAACATCTTTTCATGCGATCACTGGGTATTTGCAGTTCCCGTTCTGGGAATTGCTCGTTCATAACCACTGCTCATTTCCCTTCTGATTCATACGTGTTACCCCCAAACATTTTTGTGTATATTGTAGATAATTATTATGTATGTTACAAGTATCTTCTGGAAGAAGCTCGTTTTTTTAACTTTGCTGATATATTGCTATGCTGAACCTTAACATTTTAGCACAGTAAGTCCTCACTTCGTGTTGCTAGGTTCTTAGAACTGGCAGAGCTGTGTATAGTAAACCAAGATTACTGTGGGCTGGTTGATGTGAGCAGGGGTTCAGTGCCTGCAGCATCTCAACATTGTCATAACAAAATGATGTTATTTGAGGACTTCTTTTACGGTCAAATTTTATCAGTCTTTTATGGTTTTTAAAATATTTTATTTGTAAAGGTCTTTAAAACCCCAAAGTCAAAAACATTTGCTCATATTTTATTGTATTATTTTGATAGTTTTGTTTTTTACTGAAATTTATTTTTGTGTGTTCTATGAGGTGTAGGCGTCCAACTTATATTTTTTCCTAAATGTACAGCCAGTTGTTTTAACACGAATTATCAAAAAGTTTTTCTTGCCCTGGCTGGTGTAGCTCAGTGGATTGAGTGCGGGCTGGGAACCAAAGGGTCCCGGTTCGATTCCCAGTCAGGGCACATGCCTGGGTTGCGGGCCAGGTCCCCAGTGAGGGCCATGTGAGAGGCAACCATACATTGCTGTTTCTCTCCCTCTCTTTCTCCCTCCCTTCCCCTCTCTCTAAAAATAAATAAATAAATAAAATCTTAAAAAAAAAAGTTTTTCTTCCTCTGCTCATGTGAAATGCCTCCTTAAATGTATATTAAACCTTTGTTTCTACCTGCGTCTGTAGTCTCTTTCATTGATTTATTTCTGTACCACCGTAGCTAGTATCAAGGACTTTGTCACGTATTTTTGGCATCGGGTGGGAGAAAGTTTCCTTTGTTTCCCCCACAAAAGTCTTGGTGGTTCCTTTGAATTTCAGAATAAGCTTGTCAAATTCTATGAAAAATATAATTGGGACTGCATTTAATTTATAAAACAATTTGAGAAGAATTGACTAACACTTTTATACTATTGAATCATTCATAAACATGGTATATCACCCCAATTATACAAGTCTCTTGTTCAGTGACGATCTATCATTGTCTCTATAAATATCTCATGTCTTATAAAGTTAGTTTTGTTGCTACTGCTAGTTCAGTTTTAAACACTTCTTATTTTCCCTTTACTTGTTATTTTCACGTTGAACTAATATCTGGCCACTTTGATCTCTTATTTATTAGTGGTTCGCCAATTTGTACCTTTAGAATTTTGTAGGGAATATCTTCAATTATACCATCTGTAAGTGTAGTTTTAGATTTCCTTTTCTAATATTTATAGTTCTTAATTCATAGGCTACAATCTTGAACACAATTTTGAAAAGTAGCTGTGATGGCATGAATGTTTGCACCATCCCTAACTTTTACAAAATTATAGTGGGGTCCACTTTAAGGTTATTAACTCAGTTCCATTGATTGGAGGGTTCATTCTTATATTACTTACCACACTGTTCTATTTATTGCAGCTTTATATTGTGTTTTAATGTATAGATAAATTAGTCACCACCAGCCATTATTTTTCATCACGTTCCTTTAACTGTTGGCTCCTTATTCTTCTGATACTACCTTTTTCTCAGCTTTAAGCATGAGCAACAGGAGGAAGGTAAACAAAAAATAAAATGAAAAAAGATGAGGTCTGAGAGAAGAGCAGCCAGATAAGAAAATCAGAAAAGGAAGAGTTATGTAAAGTTTATTCCAGCTATCACGCGGATTATTCTGCCTTGAAGGTAGCAGAGCACGACGTACTTCTGAATCCATTCTCAAGTGAGTCTGTTGCACTTATCTCTGTTTTATGGGTCCGTGCAGTCTCTGGCACCAGGGGGTCATCTGGGTTGGGGTCACATAGCAGTGAACAAACGGATAAAAGAACTTTAGAAATAATTAAAGCAGGAGGCCACTGTGATCTTACACTGTGAGACCGCTGTGATCTTAGGGAATATTGAGACAAATGCTGTTAATATTTGGATGATAAATTCTTGTTGTAAATGCAGCTTTAGGTGGTCTGAAGGGGCAGTCTGTAGGAAAACGAGTGGTCAAAAAGGGTAGACTGCCTTGATATGGGCTGTCGTTAGCTCCCACAATTGTGGCTTGCCAGTGAGACGTGTCATCTCCAACTGGACCTGCAGAACATGTGCTGGAGGGTCACGGGCCAGACCACTAAGTGCCTTATGAATCTGTTTCATAGTCTGTGTGTGGTGTCTGGCTCCTCACTCTCTGCGTGTGCCCAAAGGTCTGGCCAAAACTCTTGATTATGGTGGCGGCAGGGAAGGATTGTCTCTTTGTCTCCCACCAGCTCTGCCAGACACAGGCAGAACAGCATCTTCCTAGTAAACAGATCGGAGGTTCGACTGGGAGGGTGGGGGCCAGAGGCAGGTGGTGGGCTGCACTGGGGGGGAGAGTAGTGAGAACCCTTGGAGTCAGAAGCATGGAGAACTGGAAGGAAACCATGGGAGGAAGGTCTATCCTTATAATATAAAAATTTTAACATTTTCCAATGGCAAATAATTTCCTCAGCTGTGTCTTTGTTTATTTCTTCTGTTTTAATTTCTTGGGAAAACCATCAGTTTTAAGAATCACGCTTCTTTCTTATCCTCCAGATGCATATTATCCTCTCCTTTGCTTTCTTGGTCCTTTTTTCTGGTTTGCGGGACAAATCGATAACCTAATGGGTCAGTTCTGCTCATTACCCCTAATGCTGTTGATTCATGGATGCTCTCTCCAACTCATTCACCTCTTCTGTGACAAGGGACTCCGGGCAGGACTCTAAAGAGTTTCTTCAGGACTCTTTTTATCAATGCTAAGAACTCTCAAAAACTGAGATTGAGGGCAGTGATGGAATGTATTTGCACATCTCATGATCTTGAGTGCTTTGATCTCAGTCACCTCCTGGACCGTCCCAGTGAAGCACTGTGGAGATCAGCGCCCCTGTGCACGGAGGAGGCAAACGAAGGGTGTTTGGAGCTGCGCGTAGTGTCGCCGCTCCGAGGCGAAGGCAGGGCTGTGTTTCTAAACTCCCGGCCCTCAGATGGCTGATGCTTGGATCGCCCAGGCCCCTTTCTGAAAGGACCCTTGCCGGGGGCTGCTTCCTCAGGCCTGCGTGTGGGGAATGCACACCAGCACCCGGGAAGGGCAGGAGTCCAGCTCTCATCCAGCCCACTGTGTACCTCGAGCCTCAGTTTCCACAGCTGTAAAACGGACAATGCCAGTACCTACCTGTAGGACAGTGGTTATGACTGCGACAGTCCATGTTATGGATTGGATCGTGTCCCTCCCTTCCAAATCCATATGTGGAAGCCCCACCCCCGACGGTGACTATACTTGGAGATGGGCCTTTAAGGAGGTAACTAAGGTTAAGTGAGGTCAGGAGGGTGGGGCTCTAACCAATAGAACTGGTGTCCTTACAAGAGGAGGGAGAGACCAGGAGGGTGTGCACACAAAGAAAAGGCCACACGAGCCCAAGAAAACAGTGACTGTCTGCAAGCCAAGGAGAGAAGTTTCAGGAGAAACCAACCCTGTTGGCTTCTTGACCTTGGACTTCAGCCTCCAGAACTCTGAGAAAACCAATTTTTGTTGGATAAGCCACCCAGTCCATGGTACTTCGTCAGGGCAGCCCGAGCAACCTCCATGTAAAGGACAATACCTGGCACACTGTAACCAGGGGTGTCAAACTCACTCTCACCAGGGCCACATCTGCCTTGCGGTTGCCTTCGAAGGGCTGAATGTAATTTTAAGACTGTGTAAATTAACTACTCCTTACCTGTTTAGGAGTTGACAGCACATTCGGCCCGTTGAAGGCAACCGTGAGGCTGACACCCCTGCTGTCAGCACTCAATGTGTTTTGGCTGCTTATTACTGTCATCGCTGTTATCATTACTATTGTTTCGGTCTTTCAGGACAGAAATAGACAAGTCGCGTTTGGACGCTTGACCTCTCTTGCCTGTTTCTTCCTTCCTCCATTGAGTATGTGGCGTTGAATCACATTCCACATGAATGCACAAAGTTACTCTCTTGAGTTTTTTTAGAAAACATATACATAATTAAAGACTAACACCTTGGTCATTTATAGAGGTTTTTTTTTTTGCCCCAAAATAAACAAAGTTGACTGGCCATAAACTGGGAACTACATGCTTGGGAAAGCTGGGGCTCATACATCAGGAGATAATGGTACACACAGTTAAACATCCATTACATTTCAGAATCAGGGCTCTTGCTGATTTCAAGTTACAAACAGATATTGCAGAACTTTACAAGAAACTAGCAGGCGACCTCTGGCTGGGTGGGTCAGTTGGTTGGAGCATCATCCCAGGCACTGAAAAGTTGCAGGTTCAATTCCCAGTCAGGGCACATACCTAGGTTGCAGGTTCAATCCCCTGTCTGGGTGCTTAACTGGTCAGTCTCTTACATCATTATCTCTCTCTCTCTCTCTCTCTCCCTTCCTCTCTCTCTCAAATCAATAAACATATCCTCAGGTGAGGATTAACAAAAAACAGCTCGAAGGTGAGCCCTAAAAGAAAAGCAAACGTTCACGATCGCAGCTTTGATTTGGAGTCACCAGGCTTGCTTAAGTCTTCCCTCCGATAGTTCTCCCCAAACACTGTGGCTGTTGGAAGGTTTCTACTTAACCGAGTGGTGGTGCCAGGCGTGGGAAGGAAATGAACAAGAATCCCCCCCTCTTAGTCCTTGAGTTCAAGGGCAGACACACTCAAGTGTGTGTTCATTAACAAGTCATTAACATCTCCTGGTCTGTACCGTTTCCCCTGGTAGCATGACCAAGACTTTTCTTTCCCTTTTTAATCCGTTCTCTCTGGTTGGAGTGTGGTTTTCATCTAATGTACAATTTGCATTGTAATTATCAAATCTCAAGGCTAAAAGAGACTTTAATTAAAGCATCATTTAGTCCAGTGATTCTTTTTTTTTATTTTTTGTAAGAAGGGGAAAATGCAGTAAGAAGCTCCCTGGGCCTGTCACTTCCCACTCAGTCGGAGCAGGACCCTTGCCAATCTTACAAGTATTTCGGTGCGGGGCCCTCACATCAGCTGGGGATCTCCCAGTACCGCAAGAGCTAGGTAAGATTGATTTATACCCTTTTCCCATGGATTTGGAGAACTTCAAAGTACTCTCCAAAATTTTCCCAAATCCCCAGAGGTTTCTTAATGTCTCATGACCCCTTCTCTGATTTTATGTTTCCTTTCAAGTCCTTATTTGGGCTGAAGTGCTCAGCAGATAGCCTGGGCTACCTCGAGGTGCCCTGTGCTGTGGGGCGGCTGGCTCCACGGGACGCTTTGTGTGTGTTGTGCCCTGGGCTCCAGGCAGGGACCTTGCAGGGCTGTCTCGATGAGCATCAGGAAGCCACTTCACAAACGAGGGGACAGAGGCCAGGGCAGGATCCGAACCAGCACCGCGTGCTAGGAAGAGAGCAGTTTTTTGTCTTGGGATCCTGACTCTGCCCCCTCCTGGCTTTGTGATCTTCGGCAACTTCCTTAACTTCTCTGAACCTCTTCACGTATCTGGAAAATAGGATGAAAACCCTCTTCCTCTGCGAGTTATTCTGAGGGTTACAACTAATGAATGTAAGGCACCCGACACGCAGTAGATGTCAAATTAAACATAAATATTGCTATTCTCCTGTCTCCGGCACAGAATTTGCTCACTTTCTTGCAAGAGGAAAGAACACTAACCTCACTCTGAGACGCAATGGCCACCCCCCCCCCCCGCCCCCCCCGCCCCCAGCTGGGTGTAGCAAACTGTGGTGTGAGGGGTTCAGCAGACTCTGGCCTCTCAGCCGAATTCAGCCTGTTCCCCGTTTTGTAAATGAAGTGTGATTTGAACCCAGTCAGGTCAGGCATCCAAGCTGAATACTGGAAACAAAGATTGAATGTCCTGCAAAGCCTAAAATATTTAGTAACTGGCCCTTTACAGGAAAAGATTGCTGACCCCTAACTTGCAGCAACGATTTCTTTCCCTTAGCTTGTCTGGTCTGAGCTGGAGAAGGTTCGTTCAATTAACCAGATCAGCCAATGAGGATTAGCTGCTCTGAGCTCGGTGTCTGGGGAGGGGTGCACGTGGGGCAGCCCTGCCCTCCGGAAGCTCACAGCTTACTTGTGTGGACAAACAACGCCTGCGTGAGCCACGGCCAGAACATCAGTCCAGGCTTGTGCACTGGCTGGCTCTGACCTTCAAATCCGTCTGGCCTCTGTTTCCCCATCTATCAAATGGCCATAATCACAGGACTTTCCCCATTTGATTATTGTAAAGGCTAAATGGGTTATTAAAATTTTTTAGTTCACATAATATTGGGGTTACATGGTGACTTCTCACCTCCACTCCTGACTTTGCCTGGAGAGTGGTGTTCTTCGAAAGTGAGCCAGTTTCCTGCCTCCCTCCCTCCCTCTGGGTCCCTGTGCACCGGCCTCTCCTCCAGCCGGCAGGCTCAGTGCCACCATCATCCCTCTGTCTGGTCCTGGTCCCTGACCGGTGCCCTCTGCACGGAACCCCTGGTGCAGACAGACGGCACCAGGCACCTGCACTGTTTGGAAAGGCCAGAGCCGCTTTCTAGGAGGGGAACTGTGGAAACTCTGTCTGTCTGCTAAGGGCATCACCCAGGACATCTGACCTGGGTACCTTCAGCTCAGGCCTCGAGGCTGCTACACTTTGAACAAAATTGGGGTCACCAATTCCACCTCCCCATCCTAGTCCCTCCCATTCCCCCAAAGCACCAGAGCAGATGGTGGTGATTTTCTCTTCCTCTCCTTGGTCCCCCTCTTAATCAACATGCTCTTCCTCTGCCCAGGCCTCTCTCAGCAGATGGTAAATGATAGCCCCTGTTCTGTGTGGAATATTCTTCTAGGGACAGGGGAGGAGCTTGCAGTGGCTTCAAGAGCACAGAACAGCTTTTAGAGACTCCGGGTAAAATGTATTAGAAGGAACGTGATAGAAGGATGTGCCAAGCGCCTCAAATAAGACACCCACATGCCTCCTTCAGCCCACCCCACGTGCAGGCATGTAGTCACAGTGACCAGTCCTCAGATCTGTTCCCGTGTCCCCTCCCCACCCAACGCCCTGGTCCAGGCCTCTGTCACCTCTGCTTGGGTGCCACAGCCGTCTCTGGGTGGTCTGCCTGCCTCCAGTCTCACCTTCCTTTCCACTCACAGGGCAGCCCAGGGTGGCCTTGGCACAAGCAAATCTGAAGAGGCCAAGCCTTGCCCGGCTGCAGGCTCCCACGGGGATGGGAGTGAAGTCTGTCAACTCTAACGCGGCCACTGCCGTGCTCAGTGCTGTTCCCTCCCCTACCCACAGAGAACCAATTGCCTGCGGTTAGTTCCCAAACATCATCTTCCAGCTCACCATGGGGGTGTCTCTGAAGACTGCGGTCTCTTCCTCCTGTGGCTTGAACCTCAAGCTTTAGCTCAGGCACTGCTTGCTCTGGAAAGCCCTTGACTGCCCCTTCCTCTCTGCCCCGACACTGCGTTGGGTGAGCTTGTGTTCCCATAACACCCAGTACCTACTATGTGCCAGGAGAGGTACTGGATGTGCCAGTGTCCTATTGCTACCGTGACAAATTACTGCATGCTTAGTGGCTTAACTACAGTTATCTTACAGGACTGTAGTTCAGATCCGAAATGGGCTAAAAATCAAGGCGTCTGCAGGGCCACATTCCTTTCTGGAGGCTCTCGGGAGCAGCCTTTTCCTCGCCCTTTCCTGCTTCTAGAAGCCACCTGCACTCCTCGTGTGGCCCCTTCCCCTTCCTTCAAAGCCAGTAAGAGCAGATGGACTTGTTGTGTTGCGCCTCTGCCCTCTTCTGTCCCCCTCTTCCATGACGAAGGACCTGGATTGCACTGGGCCCTGCCCAGATAGTCACCCCACCTACGATCAGCTGGCTAACACCCTTCTTTTGCCCTTGCCACTCAGCAGGGCATGCTCGTGGGCCAGTGATTAGGACGTGAACATCTTTGCGGCCATTTTTCTGCCTGTTACAGCTTGCTGGACTTTAATATTCACCAGCGTGGCGTGCATAAAATGATAGATCTTTTTTTAAATTTTGCAATTATAGTTGATATACAAGTTTGTATTATTTTCAGGTGTACAACACAGTGATTAGATATTTATATAACTTATGAAGTTATCACCCCGATAAGTCTAATACCCATTTGACGCCACATGTGGTTATTGCAATGTTATTGGCTTTTTTCCCTATGCTGCACTTTACATCCTGTGACTGCTTTTGTAATTGGCAGTTTGCGCTTCTCATTCCCTTCCCCCTTGCATGCAGCCCCTCTGTCTCACAACCATTCATCTGTTCTCTGCGCTTCTGAGTTTGTTCTGTTTTGTTTGTTCCTATCCTTCCACTTAATTGTATGTTCTTCCGTTTCTCTTTCAGGGTCATCGTTTTCCAAGTACAGGTCTTTTATCTCCTCGGTAAATTTATTTCTAGGTATTTTTTTCTTTTTGATGCAGTTGTAGGTGGCAGGGTATGGTTTCCTTAATTTTTCTCTCTGATAGTTTGTTATTGGTGTATGAAAATCCAACGTAATTCTAAGTATTAACTTTGTGTCCTACTTTACTGAATTCATTTTAGTTCTGAGAGTGTTTTGGTGGACTCTTTAGGTTCTCTCTGTATAATATTATGTCATCTGCAAAGAATGATGGTTTTACTTCTTTCTTTCTAATTTCAATGCCATTTATTTCTTTTCCTTTTTGATTGCTGTGGCTAGGATTTCCAATACTATGTTGAATAAAAGTGGTGAAAGAGTACATCCTTGTCTTGTTCCTGATCTTAAAGAAAAAGCTTTCAGCTGTACACTATTGAGTATGATCTTAGCTGTTGGTGTGCAGGCTCTGGATGAGTATCTAAAGGTTTATCAGTTTTGTTTATCTTTTCATTGAACCAGGTCTTTGTTTCATTGATCTTCTGTATTTTTTTTTTTTTAGATTCTATTTTATTCCTGCTCTGATCTCTCTGGGCTTTGTTTTTCTTCTTCTAGTTCCTTTAGGTGTAAGGAGCTAGAAGATTAGATTGAGATTTTTCTTTTCTCACTGATACAAGCCTATATTGCTATGAATTTCCCTCTTACAACTGCTTTGGTTGTGTTGATTTGGGGTTGTTTTTATTGATCTCAAAATACTTTTTGATCTCTTCCTTGATCTTGTTAACCATTCACTGTTTAGCAGCATGCTATTTAGCCTCTACATGTTTGTGCATTTTTTAGTTTTCTTCTTTTAATTGTTTTCTAATTTCAAACCATTGTGACTGGAGAAGATGCTTGATATAGTTTCCATGTTCTTAAATTTACTGAGTCTTGTTTTGTGCCCTAACATGTGGTCTGCCCTGGAAAATGTTCCATACGTGCTTGAATGTGTCTTCTGCTTTCGGGCTCTAAAAATAATCGATTGGATACACATGGTATACTGTGTCATTTAAGGCTGCTGTTTCTATGCTGATTTTCTGTCTGGATGATCTATCCATGGATGTCAGTTACATGTAAAGTCCCCTGCTGTGACTGTACTACTGTCAATCTCTCCTTTTATGCCCATCAATAGTTGCTTTACGTATTTAGGGGCTTCTGTGTTGGGCACGTAGATGTTACCAGAGTTAGATCCTCTTGTTGGATTGACCCCTTTATCATTATGAAATGCCCCTCTGCCCCTCTTCTTGTGGCCTGTCTTTAAGTCAATTTTGTCTGCTATAAGTGTTGCTATCTCAGCTTCTTCTTCATTTCCATGTGCGTGAAATTTCTTTTCCATCCCTTTAATTTCAGCCCGTGTGTGTTTCCATCTGAAATGGGGCTCTTGTAGGCAGCATAGGTACTAGTCTTGTGTGTTTTTTAAAAATCCATTTAGCCACCACCTGTCTTTTGATTGGAGCATTTAGTCCATTTACATTTAAAATAATTATTAATATGTATGTAGTTATTGCCATTTTATTAGTCGTTTTTCTGATTGCTTTTGTAGTTCTTCTCTCTTCCTTTCTTATTGTCTTGCTCTCTTTTGTATGTTGGTGAGTTCTATACTGTTGTGTTTAGATTCCTTTCTCTTTATTTTTTAAATATCTCTTGTAGATTTTTGGTTTGTAGTTACTCTGTGCTTATATAACAAGCTGTGTTTATAGCAGTCTATTTTAAGTTTATAGTCTTCTAAGCTTGAACACAATCTAAAATTTATAATTTTTACTCACCCCTCCATGTTTATGTTTTTGTCATTATTTTTAACTTTTGTGTGTATGTGTGTATTTCTTTTAAAAAAAATTTATTTTTAGAGAGGGGAAGGGAGGGAGAGAGAGGGAGAGAAATATTGATGTGCAAGAGAAACATAAATTCACTGCCTCTTGCACACGCCCAGTGGGGGACCTGGCCCGCAACACAGGCATATGGCCTGACCAGGAATCAAACTGGTGACCTCTTGGCTTGTGGATGACACCCAACCCACTGAGCCTCACCAGTCAGGGCTTGTGTGTATCTCTTAATTTACTGTTGTAATTACACATGATCTTTCTACTTTTTCCTTTAAACCTTTTTACTAGTATATAGTTGGTTAATCCACTGCTTTTACTAAGTATTTGCCTTTGTCAATGAACATTTTTACTTTCCTATATTTACTTATTTTTACTTTTGATATTTTCTTTCCTACTTAAAGAGGTCTCTAACATTTATCGTAATGCTGGTTTAGTAGTAATGAACTCCTTTTTCTTTTTCTTGTCTGGAAAAAGTTTTCTCTCTCCTTGAATTCTAAATGATAGCCTTGCTGGATAGAGTAATCTTGGTTGTCAGTTTTTGCTTTTCATTGCTTTGAATATTTTGTGCCAATCCCTGTGGCCTGCAAAGATTCTGTTGAGAAATTAGCTGACAGTCTTATGGGAGCTCCCTGGTAGGTAACTAACTTCTTTTCTCTAGCTGCTTCTAAGATTCTCTCTCTGTCTTTAACCTTTGGCATTTTAATTGTAATGTTGGCCTCTCTGGGTTCATCTTGTTTGCACTTCCTGGACTTGTATGTCTATTTCCTTCACCACGTTAAGGAAGTTTTCAGTCATTTCTTCAAGTAGGTTTTTCAGTCCTCTCTTATCTCCTTCTAGCACCCCTGTGATGTTGATGTTGGCATGCTTGATGTTGTCCCAGAAGTTTCTTAAACTATCTTTATTTTTAAAAATTTCTTTTTGCTGTTCCAATGAGGTGTTTTCCTCCACCTTGCCTTCTAGGTCACTGATTGGATTCTCCACTTCATGTAACCTACTGTTGTTTCCGCTAACGTAGTCTCCATTTCACTTACTGTCCTCTACATTTCTGATCAGTTCTTCATTCTCTCTCTCCATTTTCATGTTATCTAGGTCTTTGTCGAATTTCCCACCCTGTTTATATGTTCTTTCCCTATGTTTATTGAGAATCTTTATAACCAGCGTTTTGAACTTTGCATCTGTTAGATTGCTTGTCTCCTGTTCATTTCATTTGGGGGGAATTTTGTTGTGTTCTTTCATTTGGAACATATTTGTTTTTCTTCTCATTGTAGCTGCCTCCCCGTGCTTTTTCCTGTGCATTGCATGGACCTGGTGTGTCTCCTGGTCTTGGCAGAGTGGCGCATGAAGCAGGTGTCCTATCGTGCCCAGTGGCAGTCTCCTGGTCACCTGAGTTGGTTGTCCCTTGTGTGGGTTTGTTTGCGTGTGCTGTTCTGTTGCAGTTGAGCCTTGGTTGCTGTTGGTACATTAGTGGTGAGTGAAATTTACCCTCAGGCTGACTGGCAGTGAGGACTGGCTGTGACTGTGGTGGACAAACTTGTTTGGCACCTGACCTCGTGCAGTGGGGGTTGCTTTAATGGGGCTCTAGTGCCAGCTGAGTCGGCCCATTTGGGTGTGTCATTTGTGGAGTTGGTTTGGGTAGTGCTCTGGTGGGGTCTAAAGCCAGCTCCTGGGTGTGTTGGTTCTCAGGCCTTTTGGGAGGTCCTCCAGAGGAGGTCAAGTTTAGCCATCACTTGTCCCCAGCTTGGGGCCATCTTGTAGGAACTAGAAAGTGATCCGTGGTTAATTGCTACTTGTTTAGGGTTTGGAGGTTATTCTGGGACTGAGACTGACCCTAGTGTTGGGCTTGGAACCCTTTGGCAGGCACCACAGTGTGAGCTAAGGTCAGCAGCCACTTGGGCTGGGTTTGTGGCCACTGAGTTGAAGCTACATTCCAAGCCATGACTGGCCACTGCTTATGCCAGCCTTGGGCTGTGTGATGGGAGTTACAATGCAAGTTGAAACTGGTCACCACTTGTGCTGGGATTGGGGTGGCTTAACAAGTGGTGTGGGGCACACTGAGGCTAGCTGCTGTCTGTGTGAGGTTTTTAGACATTTGAGAGACTTTAGGAAAGTCCACAGCATGAGCCAAGGCTGGCCACTTACGTGGAGGAGCATCGGGAAGAGGTTTGGCCAGGTGTGTGAATTAGGTGGGGTGGGGCAAACACTATTAGCCAGGTAAATGAAGAATCATATTTGGCACCTGCCTGTTTTGGGCTGGCTTGGGTGGGGAAGGGCTCAACAAAGAAACAATGGTGCCTGCCAGCACTTCCGTCCCTGGACAGAGCTGTCACAGCCTGCGCTCCTCCCACCATCCCCCCGAAGCTGGTCAGTTCAGTTCTGCCCTGTGTGCCCCTGGCATCTCTCCAGCCGCTGCCTCTGTGCTGGAGCGCAGAGTGAGTGAGTTTGTAAGTCTTTTCTTTGGCCCTTTAAGACTTGCAGTGCCTGGGTCTCCAGAAACTGTCTCTCTCACTCAGATGCAATCCCTGCTGGTTTTCACAGCCTGATGTTATGAGGAATTTTCTTCCTGGCCCATTCCACATCTCTGCGCACCCCCGCTCACCACTAGCCTAGATGTGGCTTCTTATTTGTGTCCTTAGTTAGAGGACTTCTGTTCAGCTAGGCTTCAAGTGGTTCTTAGAGAGTTATTCCATAATTTAATGGTAATTTTGATGTTGTAGGAGGAGGCAAGCACAGCATTTACCTACTCTGCCATTTTGACTGGAAGGCTGGTCATTGCTCATCTCAACAAAGAGTGGTTTTGCATAAGTGGCTGGGCTGCTGTCAGGTCAGAGAGGTTCGAGAGACAGCGGGAGGAGGGGAACGTGGATAACGCATACAAGAATAAACTTGTACAAGTCAGGATAGAAGAGGTTTTGCTGTAGTAATAAACATCCCCCAAAAGTCATTGTTGTCATATAATAACACTTTCTAGTTTATAATGTGTTTGAAATAGGCCCCACAGAGGGCTCTCGTCATTGGAATTAACCTGTTGCAGGTAGAAGGTCTCTCTCAGCGTGAACTTGCTTGATCACCATGGGCAGAGGGAAGGGAAGGTGAATTGTGCACCAGCTTCTCAAGCTTCCACCTAGAAAAACACGTGCCATTTCCTTTCAAATTTCATAGGCCAAAGCAAGTCACACAGCCATGCCTACTGTTCAACAGTGCCTAGAAGGAACCAGGGACATCCCCGAACAGCACTAATGAATAACACAAAAAGCATAACCTATAGTTGAACTTTCTTGCAAATCATTCACTCATTGAACACATATTGTCAAGGGTGTTCCTCAAGGGCCGAGACTGTACTGGCGAGTGAGGCCGAGTCCTCGCTGAGCTCACCGTGTGAGGGGCGGGCCAGCCACATCCGAGTCAACAGTGACACAGTGTGGAACAGTCTAGAACATGGGATGTGTGTGGCGCTCCTTTACGCAGGACGGCCAGGGAAGGGTGAGGCGGTCATGTGTGAGAAAGGGGATGGAGACCTCAGCGCAGCGGGGCCGGGGGGCCGGGGGGCCGGAGGCCAGGGCGGGTCCTGCCCGGTCAGACTCGGGGCGGTCGGCAGCGTTCAGGGCGCATGGACCGGGCCGCAGTCAGGGGCTGGGTTTCAGTCTGAGCCCTTGGGGGCTGTTGGTGAGTTCTAAGCACTGGGATGACATGATCTGATCGTGTTTTTAAAACATTATTTGGCCCAATGGGATAAATCAATAGTAAAAGAGGATAAATTCTTGACATACACAGCACCACGGATGGATCTCAGAGATTATGCCGAGTAAAAGAAGCCAGCTCCAACGAGTGTGCACACTGTATGATAATTTATGGTGCCCAGGCACACGCAGACTCATCCATGGTGACAGAAATCAGAAAGTGGGTGCGTGGTGGGCCGTGTGCGTGGCGGGGAACTAACTGGGAGGGGGGAGGGGGAGCTTCCTGGGAAGAAGGAAACGTCCTCTCTTGTTCGTGAGGTGGTTACACTAGTGCCCCTGCACACACATAGCAGATACATACGTACATCTATTGCACTTATTTGTGATTTATAAGTATACACGTATGTACACATACACCTGCGTGTACATACACATGTGCGTGTGAGTGCGTGTGTACGAGGGAGGGAGTGGAGGCCCGCCGGCGGGTGCTGGGACACCCAGGCGAGGGCTGCCGGTGCCCGGCAGACAGGTGACAGAGTAGACAGCTTTGTTCAGTGTGTTAGTTTCTTCCTGGAGTCGCTGTAACAGATTACTACAAACTTGGTGGCTTAAAATAGCAGACATTTGTTCCCCAACAATTCTGGAGGCTCTAAGTCCCAAAACAAGGTTTCGGCAGGGCCACGCTCCCCCCGAAGGTGTCGGGGAAGACCCCTTCCTGCCTCCAGCTTCTGGCGCCGTCCGCCATCTGTGCTTGTGGCTGCATCGCTCCAGTCTCTGCCTCAGACTCCGCGCACCTTCCCCTGTGTGTCCTCTTCTCAGCGGGGCACCCCCTAGTTTAGTATGACCTCATCTTAATTTAACTAATTATATCTGCAAAGACCCTATTTCCACGTAAGGCCACATTCTGAGGGTCAGGCAGAAATGCATTTTTGGGGGACACCAATCAGCCCCGTACAAGAGTCCGGAGGTGGAACAGGAGGATCGAATGTCATGGGAAGAGGGTGATGGAAAGAGACAAGTCGATGTGACTCAGGGGTTAGCTTGAACACCTGGGGAGAGGTGCCCTTGGCCGTGCCATGGAGCAACCGAAGGAGGAGCCGGCCTGGGGGAGGTGCGGGGCTTCTGTTTGGGGCCTGCTGAGTTTGCAGTGGTGTCCCTTAGACCCACCCACGGACGCGTTGTGAGAGTGTGGACGGTGTTCAGAGTGGTGGGTGGGGTCCTCGGGGGGGAGCGGTGTGGTCGAGGAAAGGAGAGACCCCGTCCGCGAGTCGAAAGGGTTTGAAATGGAGGAAGAGACAGAGAGGCACCAGCAGCATTTGCAAACCTTCAAATACGCTGACGCAGACGTGAAGGTTGTAGTAACAACAATAAAAGAAAAAACAAAAGATGGGTTTTAAGGCATTGTGATTTCTCTTCAGAGATGAATCAGAATTCTTTTCTAGCATTCATGTAACTTGACAAAACAACCTATTCAAGTTCACCTGATTCAAGTGGGACAGGGAATCACTTCTGATTTTCAAAGAGTGAAAAAGCTATTATCATATTCAGCACCAGAAAATTTCCAGCCGCTGGCTGACCCAGGCTCGCTTTCTTCTCCCCAGCCCGGGTTGGTGGCCACGCTGCGTCAGATACAGCATTTCCCCTGACACAGAATCCAGGGAGCCGCCTGGGAGACCTCTGCTTCCAGGGGACCCCTGTCTCTGGGGTGACCTACAGAGCACCTGTGGGCATGAGGGTAAACCGAGCTCTCATGGTCCCCACCCCCGGGTTCCGAGTTTGCAGCCACCTGGGCGGGGTGTTGGAAGAGCGGCGAGCCTGACCAGACACACACGTCGCCCCCATTCACGGAGCACCGCCCGGGGGCCCGGCACGAGTGGGGTGAGGCGTGAGACTGAGTCGGAGCCTCACTCTCAAATGGTTTAGGGCCAATGTCCCGTCAGAAGCTTCTTGGCCAGCCTTTCAGAGTATCTCATGGATGAAGGTCGAGAACTGTGCCTTTCAACCAGGAGAGGTGGAGAAGTGTTATAGAGTGAGTTATCACTCATTTATTCATTTCATTCACTTATTAAATTATTCATTCACTTAACAAATATCTACTGAGTGTCTGGCTCCTGTATTCCAGCAACTGGACTGCGATGGTGGGCCAAGCAAGCGCCCCTCCCCTCCGAGCTCGGGTCAGCAGCGGTGGCATTAGAAGCAAGCGAACCTACAAACACATCAAACTAGGGTGTGTGAGGGACCGGTGGTCAAGGCTCAGTGGGACGCCAGGAAGGTCGGGGGGGCCTCTCTGGGAAACTTGGGCCTGAGTGATGAGTGAGCCGGCAGGGGGAAGGAGTGTGCAAGGGGGTGTGAACCGGGGCACATGAGGGCTCGGAGCTCTGGAGTTCTGGGAAGCTCAGGAAGGTGGGCGCAAGGGGGGTGAGGAAGAGGAGAGAAGGCACTAGGCATATGTGGGGAAGTGGACTTGGGCCAGAGCATGAGCACTGAGAGTAGAAGGAACAAGGAAGGGGCAGGGGGGTCACAAAACAGGGGCCATCGGTTCATCTAGGGACACTGAGTGGCCCCGACTCAGTGGCCCCAGAATGCGGACACCGGCTTTGGTGGTCCCATCACAAAGCATTTGTGATAGCAAAGCTGGACTTCAGTCGCGGCCTCAGCCCTCACCAACGGGGTGGCCATGGGCAAGCCCTCTGCCCTGTCTGGTTCCAGGGGTCCTGCCCGCAGGGACCTGGAAGGATTTGGAGATCGAGGATGTGAAGCACACAGCACGTGCCGGGCATGGGGTGACCACTCCGGGAAGGCAGCTGTGCTACCCAAGGCGTGACTAAGTCAGCTGCGCCTGAGGGGGAGGGCAAGGGCCGAGGGTGCCTGTCACTGGGCACTAAAATTCTGACCTCAGTGGCTGCTGACCTTGAAACTTCAATGACATTGGACCCTGGTCCCTCCCCCACAATGAAGTGGTGACATTTCCCCTCCATTCCTGCCAAAGTCTTGGGGCTCTCTGGCTTTGACCCAGCTTTGTCCCACACAGCACGTGACCCTAATCCTCCCTTCCTTCCATCCAGTCCCTCCAGCGAGCGTCTGTTGGACGTCTGCTCTTTGCCGGGGACTTATCCTGTCTGCTGACCTGGGCAGTCTCCGGGTTGCCGCTGGCATCCGCTCACTCAGGAGCTTGTCCGTTGCTGGGCGCCAAGGGCAGGTCCCCGGGGGCATCTTCTCCCCCTGCAGGTGGCCATCGGGTAAAAAGTTGAGGTGTCGTCTGTGACCACACCTGGAAGAAGTCTTTACTCCAGAGCCTGCGATGACAACGCAAAGATGCCTGGGGAGCCTGTGGACCCGCAGAGCGGCGCACGGGACCTCCTCGGTCGGATTACCTGGGAGCAGACTGCAAGCTCCGTCCCTCACGGCGGAACCTTTCTGGGCTTGATCTGGCTTTTGTGAAACAAGGAGAATGATGTCCCCTACCACAGGGGCTGCCGTGAGGATTAAACGCGAGCCTGCAAAGCCAGCATTTGCACGGTGCCCGCAGCTCAGGCGGTTTGGAGCTGGGGGACAGTGGCATTTGGAATCAGATGAGGGTGGAGTCCCTGATCCCCCCTTGCAAAGTGCTTAAGCCCCCGGCCTCCACTGGTTCATCTGCAAAGTGGGGTCGTGGTGCCTGCCTCCGCTATTTGTCAGAGTATGAAATGAAATAACCCACACATGACGCTGAGAATGGTGTGTCTAGCCCGTAGTTGGTACTCACATCTACTGCAATTATTGAAATGAGCTGGATGAAAGACAAGAACTTTTGAAACTTTAAAGATGGCAAAGCTGGGAAGAAAATAATTATTTCAAATCTGCCAGGGAACTCCTTTCCTGCTGAGTTGCTTCCCCGCACATGCTGGTCCCTCTGCTTGCGGACGGCTCCGCTCGCTTTTATCAGACCAGTTCCTACTTCCCCGCTGGGTCTCAGCTGAAGTCCTGCCGCCTGAGTGTTCTGTCCGGCCAGCTGAACACGCTAGCCCTGCCTCAGACCGCAGCCCTCCGTCCGTCCCTGGGGCCTCCCACGCGAGGAGCACGGCCTGTGGGCACCAAGGCAGCACTCGGCTCTGGGGTGCTGTCTTCCCAGTGCAGAGTTTTGTGATAAATGGGGCTGGAAGGGGTGCAGCTGTGATTCAAGACCAAACAGGTCTCCTTCCCATGGCCCCCACGCCCCCTGTAAGGCCCCTAATGTCTTGCAACTCACTGGCCCTGGGCCTGAAGAGTCTGGGAATGAGGAATGGACACACACAGGGCCTTGACGTGGGATCCGCCTGGGAAACGTGGTCCTGCTGGAGCACTTGCCCCTGGGGAGGGGGAGGGGAGGGGA